>OZ010580.1:112596035-112611035 GCA_963932145.1 Acanthosepion lycidas | reverse complement strand
CCCGTCGAGGATTTGAACTCGGCTCTCCGATTTCCAGTTGTCTGCCGTTATCCATTACATCAGCAGCATATCCAAACTTACAGCACCTGCTATTCACTATTTCTGACCAGGCACGACGCTGCTTAATCTCGGTGGTCCTATGAAAACCGGTGTTTCATCCTGATATGGCCGTAAACCCATTGACAAAAAACATAGAGTCGTATAATACATTAGCGCTTGCGCCAATACACACGCAGGAATGAAGACAACACCTAACCCAAATCTAAATTCTCCTGTATGACAGTGAAAAAGACTTTGTGGCAAGAGAGATGTGGTTCTACAGAAGGATGCTGAGAATACTATGGACGGAGCATGTAAGCAACGAAGGCTTTTAAGAAAAATGGAAACAAAACGGCACTTTATTTAAATGATTCGGACTATTGTCCTCATCTTTGTCGCCATATTTATTACAACGTTTCGGCCGCTATACGCTCCGGCCTTCTTCAGGTGGTTGGAATGTCGAACCTTCTTCAGGCGGTTGGAATGTTATATGAATAATGTAAATAATGTACATAATACCTCATCTCAGAAATATAGACAGATATAAATCGACACTCATACAACAGAAAGGGAAAGTTGAAATTTATAGGGCACATAATGAGGAAAGAAGGCTTGGAAATTGTTACACTCATAGAACATATCAAAGGAAAGAGGTGCAGCAAGAAACAGCGAGTAACCGACTTAACGAGCTCTTGTAAATGAATGGCGGAACAGGAACTGGGGAGAGGGGGTAATAAAAAGACGAACATTGCTAAGACCTTTCATAATTTTGCGTCAATACGTTTAAAGATTTGGGCAGTTTTGATCAACATTTCTTTTCATGGTTAGTCGTAAGGAATTCTAAATGTGGGACTACTTTAAACTTAAGTAAAATAATAACAATAATAATATTTATTAAGAATTTGTTACAGGAAATATCAAGTTTTACGGAAACATTGTTGGCAATTATGGATTTAGTTACATAACAAATAAATAAAAATAATAAATTTTGATGCTATATTCGATTTGTTGTTAGGTATTTTTTCATTTTCTCCTTTGTTATTGGCAGCATTTTAGAATAGTTTGGCTGCAATACTAAGTTTCCTAAGTTGAACAAATTGGAGCTATTTTGTTTATGCTTTATTACCCCTCTTTTCCATTGTTGTTTTTAGATTGCTTTCTTCCAATCATTTTGATGGGCAATAACGAAATCCTGTAATGTAGAATGATAATATTCCATTTCGAAAATAAAACCTGTAAAAAGGAATAATTTAAATTAATATACAACCAAAAATAAAATGCTTTTGACAAGAAAAAAAACGTTAATGATTTCACTATAAATATGTAACAATAATGTAATGATATTCTGCAGACAAATCCACGGTTTTTGTTGCCTCATCTCATTGAATGTTTACGAACTATAAACCTAAATTGAGCTTGAAATATTGTGTAATCAACTCTATTTTTTTGTAAAATACTTGAATATGATATGATGAATAATTTGCAGTGAAAAAAGCAATTTTCGATTTTTTGTTGAATACGTCTTTCCTCCACCGAACGAATGAAAGCGAGTCAACCCATTTCCCAATGTTTCCATGGTTACCATCGTCCAATCGAATTGACAAGTGGATTAAAGCTAAATATGCTTTTGCTATTGTTCACCCAATACAAGGCCCAAGAACCACTCAATGTAGAGCTTTAGTAAATAAGGTTTTTCTAATTGTATATACAGGAAGGGAGCAAGACGTGCATATTATGTGTTTATGTAGGATAGATAACGGTTGACCCTAGCCACGAGGAGGTTAAGATTGTGGGGGCCGAGGACGAGAGAGAGAGAGAGAGAAAGGGGGGGAGAAAGAGAGAGAGTGAGAGGCAAGCCGACAGACAAACAGGCAGAATGTGTGTACGTAATCGCATACTTATTCGTGCTGGTAAGACTCTGATAGCTGTTACTGTTTTCAAGCTACTGTCAAGAAGCCTTGGTCTGGCAACAGATTTGCGTATTTCAAAGACAGATATACCACGGAATCCTTTTAAAATTACGCCAAAACAATCCTTTGTTATATTTTCTATCCATTTCACATTCGCCTGTTCTTTGTCTCCGCCGCTTAAAAATGCAAAAAACGGGCATCTGCTTCATGTCTTCTTTCTGGGAATATTTATTTATCTTTTTATACGAAGATATTCCTGACGGTGTTAGGTGATACGCTACTCTAAACACTGTTTCCATGAGTTTCTATCTTCTTTGCTTTATCATCCTATTCTTCCTCCAGTTCAACCTCTATACTCATTCCATTTTTTAAATTTTTTTCTCAACCTTATTCTCTTTTGTCTTTCACTCCAACGTCCCTTTACAACTTTTTTGCTATTATACACAGATGATACTATCTGTCTATATATTTGAGGTGAAGCATTGTAACTATTTACATTGTTCGAACTGATGTCCTCAGCATCGTTTCCATATTCACAACGTTTCGGCCGTTGTAAACTCTGGCCTTCTTCAGTATCTATCTATATTTCTAAGGTGCGGTATTGTAACTATTTACATTGTTCGAACTGATGTCCTCATCTTCGTTTCCATATTCACAACGTTTCGGCCGTTGTACACTCTGGCCTTCTTCAGTATCTATCTATATTTCTAATGTCCGGTATTGTAACTATTTACATTGTTCGAACTGATGTCCTCATCATCGTTTCCATATTCACAACGTTTCGGCCGTTGTACACTCTGGCCTTCTTCAGTATCTATCTATATTTCTAAGGTGCGGTATTGTAACTATTTACATTGTTCGAACTGATGTCCTCATCTTCGTTTTCATATTCACGATATTTCGACCGTTGTATGCTCTGGCCTTCAGGATTCGTCTATATCTTTTATTGCAACTATTTACACTATTTACATTGTTCGGACTGATGTCCTCATCTTCGTAATCATATTCACGACATTTCGGCCGTTCTACGCTTCGACCTTTTTTCAAGATCTGTCTATATATCAATGAAGTTTCGGACGTTGTACGCTCCGAACTTCTTCAGGTGATTGGAATTTCGAACGGGAACCTTTATTTCGTCCACCGGGGTAGACTGTTCTAGTTCCACGTGCCTGCCTCTTCTTGATATCGCAGTATGTTATCTCCGTTTAACTCAACTTTCCAAGATTTTTTTTCACCTCTGCTGAATCCAGTAACTTGGGCCAAAGAGTCTTGAGTTCAATACCTGTCAACAGCAGAGATGAACAAAACTTGGAGATTTGAGTTAAAGAGAAATAACTGACACTGAGACACTCGGAAGAGGCATGACATGTGGAACTAGAACAATCTACGCTGGTGGACGAAATAAAGGTTTCTGTTCGAAATTTCAATCACCTGATAGATATTGAAGAAGGCTAAAGCGTTCAACGACCGGAACGTCGTGAATATGGCAACGAAAATGAGGACAACAGCACGAACAATGTAAATAGTGTCAGCAGATGACACTGTATTGATGACTGACTCGGACAGAAAACTACAGGATCTCCTAGACAGGGTAATAAAAGAAATTTAGAAAAAGTAGATTGGAATTTCGAACCGAAACCTTTATTTCGTTCACGGTAGTAGATTGCCGGCGGGGACACATGGCACAGTGGATAAAAGCGTTTGTTGAAGTAATCCAGCGATTTAAGCTAAAGAGTTGTGAGTTCAATACCTGGCTAGAGCAGAGGTTAAGAGTTAAGTTGCTTATGGGAAATAAATGGAACTGAGACATGGTACGTGGACAAAATAAAGGGTTCCGTTCGAAATTCTAACATATATCACCTGAAGAAGAACCGAGCGTACAACGACCGAAACGTCGTGAATATGACAACAAAGATGAGGACAACAGTCCTAGCAATGTAAATAGTGTACATATTTTCATTTATAATTTGACGCTTTTTTCTTGTTCGTGTATTTACCTTGCATTCTTTATCGTTTTCCTTTCTTTTCTTTCCGTCTTTTTTATCACTCCCTCTTTTAGTTTCTCGCTTTCTCATGTTTTTGTTCTTTATCTTCTCTCTCTCTCTCTCTCTTTAATTGTTCACACTCTCTTTTTATTCTTCTTTTTCTTTTCTCTCTTTCTTCATTGTCTTTTTCTCTCTCTTTCTCTTTTACTGCATTACCTTTCTTTCATTCTTATTTTCCCTCTTTCTCTTAGTTTCTTTATTTCTCTTACTCTGTAGTTGTTTGTCCAACTGTCGACATATGAACAAGAAAAAAGACCGAAAATTTATTACATCGGCTCTTCTGGAGAAATCTTTCCACACCCTGGTCTAACCCAGCACCACGACTGCCGATCAAACGTGCCTTTCCGTGGCACCCGGCGACATCAGTCTTCAGGGAGCGCCGACGTCGATCACACAAGCTAACCGAGTCGGTTGCTATCTTTCTTCAATTTACGACCGCCTCACATAAAAGGAACTACTTCACGGATTCATGCGCGCTTCGTCAGTTGCTCGCCTTATCTTTCCAATGGACTAAACCATAACGAATTGGTTTCATTTATTTTCTTTTTCTGTATGTTTTTCTATTTTTTCTATTTTTTTTTTACTTCTTTATCTTCGATCTCATTTACATTTGATTTTAAATTTTCTTTCCATTTTTTTTTTCGTCTTTTCATGGCTTGGCCTTTGCAACTAGTGATTTCGTTTCGTTTTTGTTTTATCGTTTCGTTTTTGTTTTATCGTTTCGTTTTCTTTTATGTGTAGCAAAAGACAAAGATCATTTACCTTGCACTGTCCAATGTAGACAACCCTGTTCACGCACACACACACGTACACACACATGCACGCACACATGTAAACATCTACAGAGATATTTAAACATATATAATTAATCCTGATTACACAAGGCGCATTTTCTCTGAAAGCACATACATAGAACTAGTGAGAAAGGATTCTACAGAAACTTATCGACTTTATCCTTTGTGGGCTGCTGTATGTATTTGTCTCTATATTTAATAAGTCTAGTTAAGTATGACACAAGAGCAAATATAGGAAAATGGCGCTAGATGGCAGAAGATTTTATTACTTTGTTTACTTTGCCTAATATCACACAAAATCTCATATTGCTTACAGGATTTGATGTTCTTAAACGCTTACTAATGCTTCGGGTAGATGGAGCACGACATCCCAAGAAGATAGTCCATCTAGGAGAAGAAAACACTTGATTTTAAACCATCATTGGCGGTCATATCCAAACAAGGAAAAGGCTATGGAAGTGAATCCAGACAGAAAACCCAGAGTGGAGCCCTGAAGGCGGTTGGCTGTCAGCAGTGACAACTTTCCGGCAACTCCTGCAGCCATGCCGTCTCCAAATGCAATGCCCTTTATTCCTTGAGATCGTGTTATATATATATATATATATATATATATATATATATATATATATATATATATATATATATATATATGTTTGTGCGTGATCCTTTAAACACGGATTTTTCTCTGGCTCTCGAAATAGACATATCTTCTCAGTTTCGTATCCTAACTTAAACAAAGCAATTTCTAAAGAAAAAGATGGATTTTATTAGAGAAGATTTACGATGAGAAACCGTCATTAGATCTGAAATGCTAAGCAAACTTGAGTAGTGTCTTTAAACACAGATTTTCCCCCGAATATAGAAATGGACAGTTTTGTGTCATAATGTAAACTAAAAGATTTCTAAAGAAAAGCAGGGTTTTTTTTTAAATTCATTAGTCTGACAGATTTTTATTACTTAAACGTTATTTTTAGAGGATACTCATATTTGAGTAGACGTCATTCCATTTATTTATTATCAGTATATATATATATATATATATATATATATAAACTCAGCATAAAATTTGTTACCTCTAAAACAATGAAAGACTTAGTCAATAGTAAGCAAAACAATAAGGCAAAACTTAAAGGAGGAATTTGCGCGATCGCCTGTAATAATTGTTACCAAAATACATAGGAGAAACCTCAAGTATAATATTATATGAACACAAAAGAGACATTTTACAAAACAATACATCGAATGTAATCGTAACGAAACTGGCTGCAATTTTGACATAAAAATGCTACTCTGATGAAAGGAGAAAACAATTCACCACTGCGAAAATATTTAAAGACTGCCTTAATCGCAAGGCCATTAACAGTAAATTTACACCTTAGCTTTTAAAACATTTCACCAGTCGTGACAGATCTTATCACAGTGCAGAATATCGAATAACACAAGAGATGGAAACAAAAAGAAATAGATAAAGAAAATACATCGGCTAGATTATATTAATAAAATTGCCAGAATCCCTTGTTAGTGCGCATGTGTAGTCGCATCAACGTAACAAATTTATTCCGATGAAGTCCTATAAGACGAAATGTGTCACATGAAACCTTTTCCATCTTTGTCATATATTTTCCCCAATATTGTTCTTGATATATAAAAATATATATATCGTTATATTTTTCTAATAAAATTTCTAGAATTTTCAGGCTAGTAGATGTAAATAAATAAATATACTGTTTAATAAATAAATAAAAACAAATCATCTACTCAAATATTAGTATCCTTTTCAAAAAATAACGTTCAAACAATATATATATATATATATATATATATATATATATATATATATATATATATATATATATATATAGCTTTGATAAAAAAGATGCGTATACGCACATATACCTGCGCATATATATTTATATTTTTTCTCAGGTGTTATAAAAACAGTGATCAGTGTTATATAACATTGTATAACAGAGCTATGAAATATATATTAGTGAATATGCATAATGTCCCACGTCGATAGCACGACTTCGAGGTTTCATGCAAATATGAAATCTTCAGGTTCAAACTTACTGACCGTGAAAGCGTGAGGAAATTCGTGTTCTCATGGTCTTGATTTAAAACTGAAAAAATGCTAAGCAAAGTTGAGTAGTGTCTTTATATATATATATATATATATATATATATATATATATATATATATATATATATATATATATACAACTAAAAATAAATCCTAAAAAGCCAGCAAAACCTACCTAGGTTTCATCTAAACGGATATTCAGGGTAAGCCGGCTAGTGTACCGATTTGTTTTGACATATCTACAAGTTGAGCTACTCGAGGTTTTTTTCAAAACGAGTATTAGTATATATATATATATATATATAGTAGTATTATGTTGGTGCAAAAATAATGACGTAATTATGTCGTTTTTTGACCTTATAAAATACGTCAAAAAACGACATTATTACGTCATTATTTTTGCACCAATCTAATAGTAGTATATTCCGAAGATAGCAGATACAGATTTCCAAAGTCCCGGACGAGCTATGTGCATTTCCTAAGTAGGGTATTCAAACTCAATGGCTTACCGCCGATTGGTTTTCTATGATAGAAGGCATTGTTAGGTTCTATTCCAATCGGCTGGCTTACTTTTTAGGAAGATCTCTTGGCTTGTCAAGATTAATTAAACTTTTTCAAAAATGGCTATGCCTTTTTTATGCATTTGTACCCACTCAATATAAGACACATAATCAGAAGAATTACAGTTAATTTGAAGCCATTAACTGCTTAAAATTACCTTATTTACATAGCGCTCACAAAAATAAGGTTATAAAATTCTCAACACGAGATATGCACTTCTTAAAACCGTGTAACTTTGTTACGATTTGCTGTAATAGCTCATCGTGACTTAATGAAGAATTAAATTAATTAAAGAGCGTTTGAAAGAGATTTCCTTGAATAGAAGAAGCGTATAGGTTGATCTGTTGAGACGATTGTACCAAGAAGTCATCAACTTGATTAACCGACAATGGTGAGATTCGAAACGAGATCTAAGAATCATTGAGCGTACTCTCTAACCATATGACCACGCAAACTTTTACTTATTAAAAGATTTGGAGCTTTTTCACGGAAATACGTTTCCAAAAAAGTCGTCTGAAATTGTTTTCTCTTACTCTACACAATTGTATCCATGGCGCCAACGCAACTGAAGATGAGGCTGGTTTGAACTTGTAGTTCAAGGCAAAGATACGATCCACGTGCTCAATTTTAAATTAATGCCAGCGACAATGGAAAAAGCATATTATAAGCAAATGGACGAATTTCTTCCACAATCACCAACCAAAGATTGCATTGTGATTTCATTTCACTATCCCCAGAGGTTTCGAGCAGTCGGGCTCTTAGATGTAGCGTAGATCATGGAAAAGGCGCCATTATTATTACTCAGCTCAAATAGCAGTTCGGTTAGCCATTATCTGTTCAATGTAATGTTCAGTTGGATACTTTATGTATATGTAATTAAAAGTGGAGTTTGCTGGAGGCCTCAGTTGGGACAGAATTTTCAAGTTGGGATCATCGATTGGTATCAGTTTCGTTGGTCTTTACCTCGCACATTACTACTTATTAATTATTAACCCTTGTCTGTTACAGCCCTTCGACGTAAATTTGTAACAAGGCTGGTCAATTTTAAATACAGTTTATATGCATTCAATTGTACACATTACCCCACCCGCTCATCCCACTACATATATTAGGTGTAGGTAAATGCAAAAGTGTCCAGTGAAACAGTGCATTTGGAATTTAATTTTCAGGAAAGAGTACTGATAACTATATATATATATATATATATATATATATATATATATATATATATATATATATATATATATATCTTTAAATATGACATGCCACACACGCACAACTATATATATGTATGTATATTTAAGACATTTTATGTGTATAACAATTGAGAGGTGGTGTGCAAAATTATGACATGACATGCACAGAAGTCATGACTCCATTCACGTCCACATGCAAAATGCTACCGCGCTGAGAAACTACAAAGCAAACCTCTTCTTTCCCTCTCTCTGTGAATTACGATCAAACAAAAGGAGTGATGGAAAGTAGCCACAAAAAGAACCATTTACAACAACTGCAAAGAAAGAAAGAATGAAAGAAAGAGAGATAGAGAGAGAGAAAGGTTGGGGGAATAGAAAGATAGAGAGATAGGATATAAATATATGTCAGACAAAACTTGGCCGAGGTTTATATTTTATTTCAGCTTGAATTAAATTTTACATAAAATTACTTTTCTTCGATGTCTTGGATTGTGGGATCGACTCTCACTAGTGATGATGTTCTAATTTCACAGCAAATTTGACTCTCAAAAACAGCGAAGGTGTGTCACAAAAGCGTGCGTACAAACACACTGCGGATATCTTTTCCTGAGGTGTTTATAAATTGTACACAGTTCAATTATCAACGTTAACAACGAAATATTTTAAATTAAAAAGTGTACTTAGATTAAACAAAAATTACTTACAATATAATACATATTACTTATAATACATTCCTTCTTGCCGTCAATTTTAACAGCATTAGTACACTAGTATACATATATATATATATATATATATATATATATATATATATATATATATATATATATTGTTTTTTAAAGCAAAAAAAACAAAACAAAACAAAAAATTACCTCAACATTTTTTATGTAAAAAAATATTAGGCTGGTGCAAAATTAATGTCGTTTTCTCACATGGTAACATGTTAGAAAACGACATTATTTTTGCACCAACCTAATACATATGCCCACTGAAAATAAAAAACATCGAGCTCTTCGTGCATCAGTTTCAATAATATTACTAGGATCCACCTGGATTATATACCAACGGATCGTTTACCTGTACTATATATATATATATATATATATATATATATATATATATATATATATATATATTTATTAAAGACATTTTTTATGTTTAACGTTCTTTTTATAGATACAAGTATTTAAGTAAATGCTCTGTTTATAATAAACAGTATTAAATAATATTTACTGGCCTGAATGTCGGAGAAGATTCATAGAAGATTGAAGTCTATAAGCAGTAAATTCGACCTGGTCTGCCACTTGGTGGCCGATCGGTTAGGCACGTCAGCGTAAATGACGGTTCCGTATAGGATGCAGGTTCGAATCCTGTCCAAGGACGAATATTTTCTATGAAAATTTCTCGGGCATTCAGGCCGGTAAATGTTATTTAATACGGTTTATTATAAACAGAGCATTTACCTAAATACTTGTATCTATAAAAAGAACGTTAAACTTAAAAAATGTCTTTAATAAATAAAATGTCGGACTTTGTCCATTTCGTAATATATATATCATATTTTGGGTGTGTAATTTTTCAAATTTTTGAATTAGTTTTTGTTATCTGTACATTTGTTTAGAGTTCATATTTATTTTATTTTATGTTATTGTCTTCCCGAGTACGTTCTCACTTTTAATGTAACCAATTTCAAATGGTGATATGTTATTTAATGTTGACTGATTCTCTTTTAACTCGGTGCAAAGAAAGACTCCAAATTCTGAAGGCAGTTGTAAGTCCTCATAATTTGGAGTCTTTCTTGATTGATTCTGAAGCCCCATGGAAAGATAAATGGAGGCATAATGTCGCCATCACAAGTTATCATTCCAAGCACCTTCGTAATCACCATTAGACTCATTCAACTCTTTCCAAATCCTTTGCAGTGTCCAAACACTCTGAGATGTTCCGACGCGAATGCCTTTGATTACAGCATGTTGTTTTTAAATTTCTGGTGGAGTGAATTGCATCATGGTGCTTTTTTTTCTCAGAGACGGTGCCCAACTGACCCTGTGTAGTCGAGGAAAAAAAACAAAAAACGAGCGAAATTAAATATATAAAATGGCGATAATTTACTCATTGCACCCTGTATTACCCAAATCAAATGCACTTTAATTACAAAAGAAACAAAAAAAAACCATATATATATATATAAAACCAGTCGATAAAAATAAATACAACAGATTCATTATTTACTTTAAAAATAAAAAAATAAAACCTTGCAACTTAGTTATCAAAAATAATATATCCTGAACTTCCAAACTCCTATATATGTTTGTTTGTTTGTTTGGGTTTTATGGCATATCAACCACTGTGGGTTATTTAATGCCAAATCCAGTTTATATGAATTTTAAATGCCTATTTTGTATGGAATAAAAAATGTATAGCTGGCAACATTATTGTTTCAAAAACTTAGAGCTGGCAACATTATTGTTTCAAAAACTTAGAGCTGGCAACATTATTTTTCTGAAAACATTATCTGAGACCTTGCTGTTGGATGCAGTTTATCGCCGTACCCAGGACGTGGATGTAGTTTACTGTCATACCCAGGACGCAACTCCTATATAAGAGCAAAGTTATATATAAATATACTTGCCTACTCGGTGAATGTTTCTCCGAAAAAAAAAAAAAACGAAAAAAACTCTACACGTTGTACATAGGCTATACCATAACCACGCTCTCACGAAGACTCATCTGCCACTCATCGGACCAGGGTATCATTAAAGAACACATTAATAATTAGCATAAGGATAACATTCACTTTAGACTTATAAACAGTAACAAAATAATTGCCAGATCAAATAGTAAAATCTGATTAAATATATCCTTGAAGCAATGCTCATGCAACAAAAACAAACCTGTTCTTTCTCCTCACTAAAGTCTTCTTATGCTCTTTCGGTCCCAGTAGTCCCCTACGTTTTAGTGGCAGTGTATGGACTGGGAAGGGTTATAAGGAAATAAACTTTGCTTAGAGCCATACAGGATATGAAGTCATGGAGAGACATAATGACACACGTCCTGAAGGGACACGGCACTTAAAAGAAGAAGAATATTTGTAGTCTAGATGAAGGTTTGTCATTGTTTCTTGATTATCTGAAGTGGTGTTCAGATCGTTGTTTTCGCTTTCATTATCTGTGTACCGTCCTTTTTCAACTGGACAGCTCATTCAAGCAATTTTCACCGGTAATCTAATCATATTTCTTTATCTTAATTATTATTATTATTATTATTATTATTATTATTATTATTATTATTATTAGAACATAAATGCAAATGACAAGGCTTATTTGAAAGCGTATCGAGGAAACGTATTTGTGAGTATGTGGGTGTGGAAAGGTCGACGTAACGACACTATTTTGAAATCTTCAATCTTATTCGTTAATACCCGATAACAATGGTAGCAATCATAGTTCACAGTTGTTCATGATCCCTTAACAGGGGTCACCTAAGGTTCATCTTTGCCTTTTGGCAGTGTGAAGACATAGATCCGAAATCGGCTATCCCTACTGCTTCATATAATCACTGATGGCAATCAGATGGCGTAGGCACACACGCACTCGTACGCACATTCCTACACAACCATCACCTCTATTTACGACCATGCATATGATTGCGTGTTTTGTCATGTTAAAAATTGGGTCGTGATATGGGGTGAGAGTGGGGAAGGGGGCTAAATAAGTGGATAATTGTAAAAAGTTATTAATCTTTATATATCATCGAGTTTATATTAATGGTAAGTATAGTAAAATAATTAGTAATATATATATATATAAATAATTAGTAATATGTATACAAATCACAAACGCTTCGAAGTGTCCTGCCATACGATTATCATATTTTTATATACATAAAACGAACTTTTTACCATATAATTTGATATCTAAATATGGAAGTATGAATAATATCTATATCTATCTATCTATCTATATATATATATATATATATATATATATATATATATATATATATATATATATATATATATATATATATTCATGAATTATTCATACAAAAAACAAATACAAAGGTCAATGATTTAAATGGCGAGAAATCCAATTCAAATAATATACAAAAACCCCGAACCTGTTTATTATTTGAATTGTTCGCGAAGATGGATTTCTCGCCATTTAAAACATTAACCTTTGTATTTGTTTTTTGTATGAATAATTCATGAATTTGTAAATTAATTGCACCTTTATTGAAATTAAAATAACTGATCCAAGTGCAACTTTCGGATAATAAGTGCGAAATTACTGTAATTATTGAACAATATAGTTCATGCCATTTTGACGGAAAATCTACCAGTAAAAAAGAATTCTCTTATCACTACATTTGTACATAAACGCAGAACCTTAAAATTTAAATTCAAACTCAGCGTTGCGACTGCACGTTCCAAAACAATAACACATTTCTCATAGCATTTTTCGGATTACAACTCTATTTTCGTTGTCCACTTATTACTGAGAGTAAAAACAACAAAATCTATTTCATACCTGAGGATGTCTGTAGGAACAGACGAAAGCTTGTAAAAATAATAAGACCTTATGCAACTGAAATTTATAAAACAGGATCTTTTCATTCATAAACAGGTTCGGGGTCTTTGTATATTATTTGAATTGTTCGCGAAGATGGATTTCTCGCCATTTAAATCATTAACCTTTCTATTTGTTTTTTGTATGAATAATTCATGAATTTTTAAATTAATTGCACCTTTATTGAAATTAATATATATATATATATATATATATATATATATATATATATATATATATATATATATATGTACACTGCAGTTCAAAAGTTTGAAGTCACCCCCAGAATTAGCATGGGATGAAATTGACAAAAGAGTGAAATCTTTTCCTCCAAAAATGAAAAAGACCTCTTAAAGTCAGAGAAAAAAAAGAATGGAATCAATTATCAAACTTATACATTGAAAAATATTTGCGACAAACGTCAAAATTTTGTGCGGCAGTAATCAAGGCTAAAGGAGGATATTTTGACGAGAGTAAAATTTCATCATAAAATGCTTTTTTCTACTTTGCCATAATAAAATTTCTAATAAAAAAAATAATGTCTCTCTTTTCTATGTATAATAATTTTATCTTATTTAAGGTACAAAACAACTACTTTGAGGCGAATATAAAAAAATACCAGTGGTGGTCCCAAGCTTTAGAACTGTAGTGTATAGTCTAGGGATAGAGCGTAATGTATATGTAAAAATGTCCACTTGATATATATATATATATGTATATATATATATATATATATATATATATATATATATATATATATATATATATATATATATATATATAATATTAGTGGTAAATATACACATACATATGCAAAATATATAAATATATATACATAGGTGCATACACATACATATATATTATTTTGAATCAAAAATTCCGAGACGGTAGAATCCAGGTAGAACTCAATGTCCAGGACAGATTAAGGATATATATAAACACTAATATTCCATGGTCATAATTTATTCCATTGGAATCGTAAATACGATCCAATTCATCAGACCTACAAATTCAAAAAGAAAACAGAAAAAACAACTCCGTGTGTGTATGTAAATTTCAAAAGAAGTGATTTTATTTTTTCAGTCGACATATTTTTTATTTAAACGTTATTTTAATGGATAACCACATTTGTATAAACGCCCGGTTTATTTATTAAACAGCATATTTATTTTCTATATCCTGCATTGTTTTAGAGGCTCGATTCAACTTTCCGTTTTTTATCGACGCACTTCGATTCCGAGAGGTCGAAAATCCGTCCGTTCCAACAACGGTTCCTTCTGCCCAGGGGATGCAGGTAACATTCCTGTCGGAGAGAGGATATTTTTTCTTTAATGCGATTTCTCCAATATTCAGACAGATAAATCTCTCTCTCTCTCTCTCTGTATATATATATATATATATATATGTATTAGGTTGGTGCAAAAATAATGACGTAATAATGTCGTTTTTTGACGTTAAAAATACGTCAAAAAACGACATTATTACGTCATTATTTTTGCACCAACCTAATATATGTATATATATTTGTAGATATATATATATATATATATATATATATATATATATATATATATATATATATATTGTTTAATAGATAAACGGAACATCTACACAAATATGGGTATCCATTTTAAGTGATACAATATATACATATATAATGCGAATTTATTTTTTTACAACGCACAGACTAATTCCTGACTTTTGTTCCATACTGAGTTTCGAATCTCACTTAAACGAATTTTACGCTCAAACTACGAGGAGTGCCTAAAGAATTATTGGCTCTACCGAATTCACCAAATCTGACTCG
>OZ010580.1:112563535-112591035 GCA_963932145.1 Acanthosepion lycidas | reverse complement strand
TATAAGGAACTTGGTAAACCGAATTGGTAAATCCAAAGAGGATGAAATCCTGAGAGCTCAATGTTAGGACAGAGCTAATATGTAGTCTATTCGTTGTTGGAAGTTTTACCTGATGATCCTGAATCCTTAAAAAAGGATTTAGGTGAAATAAATTATCGTAATGGTACCTTAAAGTGGTTTGTTGTACTTGAAACTTTTGTACCAAACGGTGTCAGATAAAATGTATGTTTATTATATTTAATACACACAGACACACACACAAATATATATATATATATATATATATATATATATATATATATATATATATATATATATATATCTTCGTTTTCAATTCGTATTTGTAACTTTTGTACCAAACGGTGTCAAATAAAATGTATGTTTATTATATTTAATACACACACACAAATATACATACACACACACACACATATATATATATATATATATATAATAATCTTTCAATAATCCAATACACATAATGATTGCCTCGAGTGATCTTGCAAGTATTTCGTTGAGAAGCGATCATACACATCGTATGTGTAATTTTCATTTGGATTATGGTGAATATAGCCTGAAATTAACACCGCTTTATCGTATGTTAATAATTCAGTTAATCCAGAAAATCCCTCATTATTAGCGGATTAATACCGATCATTATTATCGAGAAATTTCTAGGCTTCTTTTCTTTCTTTCTTCGCTATTTTTTTTTTTTTTTTCATGGCGGATCGGGCGTCATGTTCTTTACCATTCTCTGCGGTTCAACCCACGTCTGTTTTTCGCTTATTTGTCAGACAAGACTGGTCGTATTTCATATTTTTTTTTCTCTTTCAAATCATCCTTATTTTGCTATTATGTATAAATCTTTATTTATGCGTTTTTTTTTCTGATTGATCTAAAAGGGATGACTGACGATTCGTAGCGCAGTAGCGCCATGACACTTTCTTATTACGTTCACTTACGTTCCGTTCGCCATTGTTTCTGCTTTTTTTTTTTCTTTTTTTTTTCTTTTCTAAATCTCTCATTCTTTATTTATAAAGAGTCATTTTTTTTCTCGGGAATGCAGTTTATGTGAAAGTCTCTTTAATGCGTATTTGGGGTTTCTCTCTTCTTTCGTGTGTCCTAAAAACGTCATTACCGACGTCTACAATACTGTTTGTTTCTGCATTCGAATATTAAACGCTCAGTAAATGGACGATTTCCTCAAGATGAAGAAGAGACTCGAAGCGACAGAGATGTGGTTCTGCAGAAGGATGCTAAGAATATTATTGACCAAGCGTGCGAGAAACGCTGAGGTCTTAGAGAGGATACAAACAAGGAGAAGGCTTATACTTAATATCAGGAAAAGGCTGCTGAAGTTCCTGGGACACATAATGAGGAAGAAAGGCATGGAGAATCTGATACGCACGGGTCGAATAGAGGGAAAGAGAGACAAGGGAAAAAACACATGACATACCTAGCAGCTTTAAGCAAGTGGATGACAGAACGTGGTCTGGAAGAGGTGGGAGAGGAAACGAACTTCTTGAGAGCTGCAAGGGATAGAGGTGGAGAGCCATGATCGTCTACGTCTTGAAAGACAGGGCACATAGAAAGAAAAAGAAATGCTAAAAAATCCTAGTTGTTTGAATGTACCCTTAGATAATAAAAAAGGGGAGAGTTTTAATAATAGGGGAGGACCGGCATCTCTATCTATAATAGGCAGGATGTGTGTGTGTGTGTGTGTGTGTGTGTGTGTGAGTAACGAATGCACGGCCGCAGTTTTCGACGGATTTGCACCAAAATTTACATGCACATGCTCCAAGTTAGCGGGAAGGCCAAGACTGACGTTGCATTTCCCAACTCCCATCGATAGTGGAAATAATCGATTTTTTCATGCTTCTACGGCAGTTTTTATGTAGTTTGCGGCTATTTTCTACTGGCCAGAGTGAAACCCAATAGGTGGCTGTCACGAATAGGCAGGAAGATTCTATTGGCCAGCGTGAGAGCCAACAGCTGACTAACACGAATGTTAGCTAGCATGCAAAAAAATTGGATAGCTGCATTCGTCACAAGTGGGAAAAATTTAAATCTGCATGGCACTTTACTCCAACTGGTTCATTCGCTTGCTTAAACTCAATGTTGATTCTGATTCCGCAGAACTGGGTTGGTCTGAAAAAGTATTTGTTGTTAACATTCCTTTTTCATTCGGTTTTTCTAGTTACGAGTCCTTTTTTAAAGCTGATCACTTTGTGTTCATTTTGTTTAGTTCTTTTTTCATAGCAGATTTAATGTTTAGTATAGAGATTAGAAAAAATTCACAGTGTGAGATAGGCAAGAAGTAAGGCATGTAGCAACATCAGCACGGCAAAGGGTACTCTTTTAAAACCAAGGAAGGGCAAAAATATTTTAAGTCAAGTGATAGCGATTGCTGTATGAGTCGTACGATTTTTGAATCAAACACGTGCAACGCCGGGCCATGCTGCTAGTTTGTTAAAAAAAAAAAATGGTCTTAATAAACGTAGCATCAGAAAACCATTTAAAATATCGGAAAATTTAGATTTAAATAAGAACTTTACTAGCATAACATCCAGCCTCGTCTCCTGGACTTCTTGCCTTTACTGGGGAAGCTCAACACAGACCCCATGAAACTCGTACCTGCAATCCACCGTTAATGATGCAGGAAAAAGGGTCGGTCCCCTGCACCGCTCCAGTAAGTACCTATGACTTTTTGAATTGAAGCGAAATACGATACTGGCGTCGAAACCTCATCAATTTACAGTTGAGCTGGCAAAATGTAACCGTAAATTCTATGTTGACTGTTTCTTTACACGCTTGTGGATCTCGCTTCCGGCTACATGCTTTCCAGCCAACTTTAACCTGAAAAATTTAAATGCAATGTCAATCACTAACTACTATCCTCCTGATTAATTTTTTTCTTCCCACTCATTATTGATATTTCTGTTCCTAATTCTTCTACGCCCTGTAAACCCCTCGTGTTTTTGTGGCTTTACTGCCTTGCATGGGGTAATACCGATTAAAACAAAAACAAACTCCTGCTATCCGCGCCAGTTTAGACCGAAAATGGAATATTGCTACCATATATGGATAAGAACTTCCCAGTCTTCACTTTTCAGTCTCGATAGAATCCAAAAGCGTCTACGTATCATTGTGGGTGGTGAATTATTTTCCAAACTGCAACTGATTTCTCCTTGACAAAACGTCACAAGATTGCTGCTCTATCACATGGAATGTTTTCATACGGACTAAATTCCTTATTTCCATCAGTTTTAACCTTCACTGCTAAGATTCCACCATGCCAGACGCATTTTAGCGAATCACCCCCATTCCGTTCGTATTCCATTGGTAAGATGTTCCACACGAGCAGCATCTTTCCCACGAGCTGCTATTTCGTGGAACCAACTCCATAGAATATGCTTCCCTGATCACTACAACCTGTACAAATCTAGTGCTAACTGTTATCTTCCCGCCAAAGTACTATAAACAGTTCCTCTTACTCTGTAAGACTCTAACTCGAGTGGTTCGTAGGCCTTGTATAGGGCGAATATTATTGTTAAAAAAAGGAGGAGGCGAAGAATCCCTGCCTTAATATAATTAGCCCACAAAAAATCTCAAGTAAATTAAATATTGACTCGTATAACTCGCAAAGAAAATCGTCAGCTCATTGATATCAGAACGCGCACAAAATCATGGAGACGATGTTGCTGTTAATTGTAAAAAAAAATAAAACAATACTTTCGTAAACTTATTCAAACAATCATAAAAAAACATAAGAGCCGGAACTTGAAACAACTCTAATAATTACCGTTTCCTTTTTGAGTTCTGGGGGAAAATGTGTAATTAATTAATTGGGTAGTCTTAATAAACCCAACTGTCTGAATAGCTAATCCGTCAGATGAAGTAAATATGGTTGCTATCCTTTAAAAGGACCTCCAATCAGTGGTTAACTGGTGCAGGAAATGGCTTGTAAATTTTAACGCCTTCAAAAAAAAAAAAAATAAAAATAAAAAACTGCTCTTATTTACCTACCATAGAGAAACTTTTCTGCCTGCCGTCAACATAGCTGACGCTAGACACCTGGAGAGCAACACATTGCGCCTTTTTGGCCGCACGTTTTCAACTGACTTGAAATGGAGTGACTGCAAGGAACGTTGGGTCCTTTGTCTTGTGCTTCTGCTATTCATCCCGAGGTCCTTGACAAAATTCAAAAAGGATCTGTAATGTAATCGATCCTGACTACGATGTGACGTGGCTTCCCTCTGTCTTTTTTACATAGATTTTCATGGCAACTGCTCTGACGTGTGTTTTTCAACGGTGCCCGACTGCATGAATTTAAATGTGTCATTAGATTGGCATCTAGGTGTCGCCCTTTTACTATTGAAATAGCTAAATGCAACTGTCAGTTCTACTCCAACAGCTTCTTTTCTCACACTTCCCGACAGTGGAACTCCCTTTTGTTTACTTGCTTCAATCTTCGAAAATTTAAGAGCAACGTCAAACGCCATGTTCTGTTGACTTGAATCCCATTCATCTTTTATCCTTTCCTCAATCCTCCAGTATACCCAGTCTTTTCACTCTCTGTAAACCCTTGTGTACTAGTGGCATTCCCGCTTTGCTTGGGGTAAAATGTGGATATTTTTCTCAAGATAATAGACTCCACCCTTCTTTCTATTAACTACCTACGAGTATATTGACAGTCAGAAAGAAGGAATTCAATTTTCTGAGACACAAAGAGGAAAGAAATCTTGAAGAACATTCACAAGACAAATTGAAGGACACTTCTTCACAAATTGGCGTGACAGAGCAGAAATAAAAAGTAGTAACAAATGGCCAAAAGTTACGGCTTGTTATACCATTGCGTTGCGTTATCGACAAATTCTGGATCATAATGGATATCAATTTGAAAACATACCATTTCAAAATCTTAAGAGCATGCATTTATAATAAGTACATTCTTTATATAAGCCGAGTGATTAGGACGTTCACATTCTGACCATGAGACCCGGGTTCGAATCTCAACATGGTCGATTTCTCAGCAAGGAAACTTCCTGATGTTATCGGACTGGAGGGATAGATCCCTGCGATCGCGGTACCTTTAGAAAGTGCCTGAAAACCATACCACGGGTTGACCCAAGCCCTATAAATGAAATATGGGTAGACGGAAGACTTGGGTGGCGTCGATAGCTGTGCTAGCATAAAGTAACAAGTCATCGTGGCCGAGGGCTTGAGCTTGTTGTTCTTGATGACACTAGATAACACATTCTTTCCCAGAAACTGTAACTCTGTGTGTGTGTGTATGTATATATATATATATATATATATATATATATATATATATATATATATATATATTCATCCACAGGCAGTCTGCTTCGCTGTATCACAGTGCATCAATGAGGCTAGACTAAGAATGTCTTTCGAAAAACATAAAAATGATTAAACATAGAATGATAGCACATACGATATAAACAAATCAACAATCAATAACAACAAATAAAATCAGATATTCAATTTATCTTCTTGATTCGATTATAAGCAAATATGGTATCATACTCGTGAAGGAGGTTTCACAGCAAAACTAAAAATTAATTAATATCTATGTCTCTCTCTCTCTTTCTCTCTCTCTCTCTCTTTCTCTCTCTCTCTCTACATATATATATATATATATACAGAGAGAGAGAGAGAGAGAGAGAGAAAGAGAGAGAGAGAGTGAGTTAGAGAGAGGTATCAACAGACAGCCTGTTTCGCTGTATCAGTGTGACTAGACATCCTATTGCTTCAAGCCAGGGTCGAAACTCAACCGATTTGACGTCAGAGACACTTACCCCTAGGCTATCGTTGCAGAGAAAGGGAATTTTAACGTGTTATCTACGTGCTATATAAAAACCATACTGCAGCCGTTAAAAATTTCCCTTTTCTCCATAGTGCTCAATCGGCGAAAGAGAGCATATATATATATATATATATATATATATATATATATGTGTGTGTGTGTGTGTGTGTGTGTGTGTGTGTGTGTGTGTGTGATATTCTATCTATTTGGAGATTTTACTTATCGACAGGCAGATTAAGAATAACTCCCAATTTTAAAATACTTATAATTTATTTATTGAGTATAATTTTAACAAGAAATTGATATGAGAGGAAAGCATTTAGCATGAAGTTTGATTTAAAATTCCATATCGGCATCAGCTTTAGTTACCAGGTTCTCGTGTTGTCCAGGAGTCACGTCAACTGGCTTCACGAGGAATTCTTTTGGTATGGAAGACATAATATCTTATATTCGCTATTAAAGTTCTTCCAAAATCTTGGTTTGTTATTATAGACATTCTCCTTTAACCAAACCCAAAGAAAAAAGTCAAAGGGTGTCAGGATTTCGCGCTGGCTACTCATGCATAAAATAGGGAGTTACTTTTCAATTACCCTATATATATATATATATATATATATATATATATATATATATATAGGTGATTGAAAAGTAACATATATATATATATATACATATATATATATATTATGTATATATATATATGTATGTATATATATTAGGCAGCAAGGAACATTTCTTGTAAAGATAAAATATTTCAATCCTAATCATATATATATATATATATATATATATATATATATATAGATTGAAATATTTTTATTTACGTTACTTGCTGTCTATTATATATATATATATATATATATATATATATATATATATATATATATATGGGGTAATTGTATGACAAGGTGGAAAAAGTTTACTTGTGACGCGTTTCGATCTTCAGGACTTCAGCGAACTTTGTTATGTTGGTACAAAAATATGTTATGTCGTAGGAAAAAAGAATTCTAAAATTTCCAGCTCACCTTTGTTTTTCTTTTCATCAATAGGAGTAGATAGGTTTTCCTATAGTCCACTTCACACTTCGTCCCCGGTCTTTTAAACAGGAATAGAGGTTTATCTCTTGTCTCCTGTTTCGGATTCTGATCCCGGCTCTTTCTAAAGTCTACTTCAACCTTATAATTCTAATGTCTCCGCCTAAACTCTGAAAGTTTATTTGCTATTTAATTTATTTATTTTTCCCCATTCGTAGTCGATAGGTTCGCCTATCGTCCTGTTAACAATTCTCATTATTGCCTTGCCTCGGGTGACTCATTAAAAAAAAGATTCAATGCCACTTTAAACTCATTCCATAAACTGGGTTTCTTGTCTAGTCAGTGTGAAGCAGTTAATCTCGTAAAAGTTTTGTTTGCCATCCTTGCAACTGCAGACGAAAGAAGCTTCTTACATTTGGAGAAAAGTCGACCCGTCTCAAGATGAGTAATGAGTCAAGAATGGTTGTAACTGCCGGCTTCCATTTCTATCGAGATACACATTATGTGATTCTTCTTTTATGTGGCGTTTACCCTCGGGACGTAGGCGATCATGGCTCTCCACAATTTCCTGTCCTTTGTAACTCTTTGTTTTCATTTTGTTATTTCTTCTAAATCCTGTGCCGCCATCCATTTATTCAAGCTCACTAAAGTAGGTTAATTTCCTCTGTTCTTCTTGCCTTCAATCTGTCCTGTGTGTATCAGATTTTCCAAGCCCTCTTTTTTCATTATGTTCTCTAGAAATTTCAATCTCTTCCTGATGTTAAATGTGTCCTTTTTGTTTCAATTTTCTCTAAATCTTTTCTCGTTTCTCACATGTTCAGTGAAAGATATACACAGTATCTTTCTGCAGAACACATTTCTGTTGCTTCTAGTCTCTTCTTCATCTTTGGGAAGATTGTCCAGCATTTGCTGCCATGTAGGAAGACAGATATCACGTAACAGTTCAGTATTCTTTTCTATGGTTATAACGACGTTTTTTCTGTTTCTTAATACTCTGCTTAGCTTTTGGAAAGCATCTTTGACTATCCCGATGCGACTTCGGATTTCAGTGTCGCACTTTTCTTCCCAAATATTTAAATTTTTATACTTGTTTGATTTTGGTATCCCCGATTTGTAATTTGCATTTTGGGTTGTGCTTTTTGTTAACAGGCAGCCATTATGGATTTCAGCAGTTGAATCCTAACACACAACGAAAAAAGACGAGAAAAATAACATAAGGTAAAGAATATTCTTGCTATAAAATCAAGGTACTTGATTTTTTAAGCATTTCACCCCAAGCAAGGCGGGAAGCCACTAGGACGCAAGGGGTTACAGAAAATTTAGACCAACATCAGATAGGAGTGATAGAAGAAAGGATGAGGATAATGGATAGATCAAGGCAACTGGAGATGTCGATTGACATTACACTTGAATAGCTGGAGATTATAGCTCAGAGGGAAACAGGAATAGGGAAGGGAGTTCCACAGGCGAGAGGTGCGAGACATGAAGCTATTAGAGTAGAAGAGACGGTTACATTTAGGAGTTTCGACAGTGAAGGAGTGAGAGCTTGATGCCAGCCTCGTATGGCGCTTGAACTCATGACGTCTGAGAACCAGCGAATACAGCTCCCCAATTTCCATGGAAGTATTTGTAGAACAGACAGAGGGAGGCGACGGCGCGTCTGTGAGAAAGTGACTGTAGACGAGACGCCAGGGCAGGGCCAACTACATTGCATATCCGCCTCTTTATATATAAATGAAGTGTTTATTTCTTTAAAAAAAAATTGTTACATTTAATTACTAATGCAATTGCTCTAGAAAAACAAGTCATATGATTTTATGATAGAAATGCATTGGAAATTAAAGAGGAAATTATTTATAATATTCTGACTATCGCGTATACTCGCTAATTTTATATCTCGTTCGAATTCCAGTCGAATGCAATTACATTCACTTACGTGCTAATACCCTTGGGAAAGGTATGAATCCTCTTCTTCTCTCTCCAGCTATGATTAAATAGCAGGACAAACCGGTTTTCTATAGACTTGAATGGAAACTGGTCTACCGCAGAAAGAAATGGCAACCCACATCGAGTAAAAAAAATCTGCCTCGTCAATCATGTATTGAAAAATACATGATCGCCTAAGCGTGCATCACGCATGAGACATAAATGTATGATGCGACCCACTTAAAATAAGCTTCAAAATAAGGTCTACAAAAATCGCTTGATACGCGAGTCTATACGGTAATTAATTATCGTTATTACAGCTTCTCTGATTTTTGTTTGTTAAATAAAAGTATAGATCATGCAAGACGGTCAGCATATTAAAAAACTATGAAATCAACCATTAAAAATCCTTTGCACAAAACGTGTTCTACTTAAGTTAAATATGGACCAGCAAATATAAAACAATTGGGTTAGATAATTTGTCTAATAGCCTAATTCTACAGTGGGCGCCCTGTTTTAAAAAGTTCTACATACACAAGTGAGACAAACATGTTGGTCTTCACATAATGGCCTGTTGTCGAGTTTATCTCAGTGCATGTACGTACATGCATGTTTCTTCATTCGTAGTTAGATTAGATTGTAATTTGATGCTTAAATTAAGAACATCCAGGATCTTTTAAATTTAGCCGTGAATCAAAATGAACATAAGAGTAAAGACGATGAAAAAAGTGATGGTTCTGAAGCAGATGACGAGATATATCACCAACATAACCCCGCACAAACTTTCAGAAGAAGTCAATTAAAAAGTAATACATAAAGATTATATTTTTTTTTATCAAGCGACTATAAACGGGTAAACCAACAAATCTCTATTTAAGATGTGTATCATTGCTTATTGGTTACTGAAGGATATATATAAAGTCAAGAATAGATAGATAGATAGATAGATAGATAGTACTTTGGATCTTTATCTATAAAAGGCAGGATGTGTGTGTGTGTAACGAATGTACGACCGCAATTTTCGACGGATTTGCACCAAAATTTACATGCACATGCTCCAAGTTAGCGGGGAAGGCCAAGACCGACTTTGCATTTCCCAACTCCCATCGATGGTGGAAATAATCGATTTTTTCATGCTTCTACGGCAGTTTTCATGTAGTTTGCTGCCATTTTGTACTGGCCAGAGTGAGAGCCAATACCTGGCTGCCACGAATAAGCAGGAAGATTCTATTGGCCAGTGGGAGAGCCAACAGCTGACTGACACGAATGTTAACTAGCATGCTAGCATGCAAGAAAAAATCGATAGCTGCATTCGCCATAAGTGGGAAAAATTTAAATCTGCATGGCACTTTACTCCAATTGGCTCATTCGCTTGCTTAAACTCAACCTTGATTCTGATTCCGGATAACTTGGTTGGGTGTGAAAAAGTATTTGTTAACATTCTTTTTTCATTCGGTTTTTCCAGTTACGAGTCCTTTTTTAAAGCTGATCGTTTTGTGTTCATTTTGTTTAGTTCTTTTTTCGTAACAGATTTAATGTTTAGTATAGAGCTTAGAAAAAATTCGCAGGCAAGAAGTAAGGCATGTAGCAACATCAGCACGGCAAGGGTACTCCTTTAAAGGCAAGGAAGGGCAAAAATATTTTAAGTCAAGTGATAGAGATTGCTGTATGAGTCGTACTATTTTTGAATCAAGCACGGGCAACGCTGGGCCATGCTGCTAGTATCTAATAGAGAGAATGGATTCATTGACAGATTGAAAGGTTTTAAACTATGTATATAATAAAAGTATATATAATCTAAATAAATAAACGGCAAATTGTCTGTCCATCCGTGTGTCTGAAACGTGGGCCACACGTGCTGTACATAGATATATTATGCCTTTTTGGAATCAGGATCATCCCGGAACTGAAAATCTGTCTTTTATCTGCTGCTTGAATATCCAGCATTGCGTTTTCTGTCCGGATCAGGAGGAAAAATTAAAATTTCAAAATAACTGGGGAAAAAAATGAATTTAAAAGGTTTATGATGCTTAAAGTAATGCAAAAACTTTGTGTATTTTAATTTTTTGTTTTAAATTCAGTTTAAAATATATTCAAAAATTTTTGAATTGAGAAAATCAATCTTATTTCAAAATGACAAAGAATCAGAGTTAATGTGAGAGGCTTCGTGACGTGAAGTTTTGAAGTTCCGCAGAGTTTGTGATTTTTAGAACTAAGTTATCGGCCTAAATTGGAATTTCAGCCCAAATTGGAATATTGGTCGGAATTGGACTTATAGCTCGAATCAGAGAACTTGAAGTTCCAAGGAGGGAATTGGGAAATTCAAAATTATATCTTCAAAATTATCATTGCTGTTTTCTATGCTGGACCTGAGGTTTCTTTCGTTTTACACGCGGAGTGCAGTTTTTAAAGTAGTATATAACCAACTCAACACAGAGAAATCCCTTGTAACGGTGAATAAGACAAACAACAGCCATGTCAGCGTCATCATAGACGGCGCACCACTGGAAGAATTGACCGAGCTTTAAATACTTAAGAGTAACCATGTCAAAAGATGGCACCTGCAACGCAGAAATTCGCACACGGATCACTACTGCCACAGCAGCAATGGTCAGACTGAAAAGCATATGGAAGAGCAACATCAGCTTCCGGAACAAAGTTCAAGCTCTACAAATCGCTGATCCTCTACGGATGTATGACGTGGCACTCGTAGATGGAAAAAAGAAACTCCAGAAAAATAGATCCAGGCGTTTGAGAACAGATACTTGAGAAAGCTCCTCCACATCTACGTGGAGTACAAAACTAATGACTATGTACAGAGCAAGGTCATAAGTCTCGTGGGCCAACAGAAATCTCTATTCGCTACTATTAAACGTCGGCATAGTTTGGCCACGACACACGGCATAACAGCTTCAGCAAGACCATAATGCAAGGCACTGTTGAAGGCGGGCGCAAGGGTAGAAGACAGCGCAAGAGCTGGTCAGGCAACATTCAAAAGTGGGCGGATATAACAATGCCTGAATTCCTGAGAGCCACCGCCAACAGATTATCCTGAAGAAGATGTTTCTTCTGTCCTTAAGTCAACCAGACAATTGAAGTAGTCGAAGGACTGATGACCATACAAGTCCAATGGAGGGAAACCTATCAAGTCATTTCATAAAAGCGAATTTTCGAAAAGCTTGGGATATTCATATATGAGGGTTTTTTTTCTCATACTAAAAATCTTTTTCCATATAGAGGTTAAATAGAAGATTAGAATGGGTTTTCTATCTTTGGCGTCTTACAGCCATATCATATTGAGACAGTGGTTCCCGTACGATCACCTAAGTTAAGCAACGTCGAGCCTGGTTAGTATATAAATGGTAGACATCCTGTGAATGTCAGGAGCTGTAAGATTGGATGTGCAGGTGGTGTAATGGATATCGGTTCAGAATTGGAAATCAGAGGGACGAGCTCTAATTCCAGTCGGGTCCGTTATATTCACTGACGTGCAAATACCATTGGGAAAGGTATGAATTCGTTTTCTCCCACCAGCTTTGGTTTAATTAGTAGAATTTGTATCAGTAAATTGTTATTACCGTAAATACACGAGTATAATGCGACGAAAAAAAAGTAAGTTATAAGGATTATTTTTTATCAATCGAATAACAAAGAAATCGCTATTTAAAATGTATATTCTTTCTTATTGGTTACTGAATGATAAATAGGAAGTCAAGAATAGATAGATAAATAGTACTTTGGATAGCTAATAGACAGAATTAATATTTTTACGCCAAAAATTGGGATTCGCACTATCAAGAGGTAAAAAATCATAAATTTTTGGTGACCAATAGCACTACAGGCAGATACTTTTTCGGGGGTGCGGGTAAAATTTATGCATTTCCGTTGATCGAAACCAACCTGGTAGGCCTACTTTCTCACGGTATCTTTTTCTAAACTCGACGGTACATGTAAACTCCTTTAGATTGCCTTCTGTACCCGGATATATGAACAGCAGAACGTCATTCACAAAGTATGCCGCTTAAAATCTTGAAGTACCTGATATAAACGAAGAAGTTTTTTAAGTGTCATGCGAAGTGGATGAAACTTTGCTCTTCATGAAGGGGAGAAACTTAGGTTACGTAGGAGGTAGGCCCAGGGTAAAGGAGCTACCATAGTCAGACATGAATTAAAAAAAAAAAGTTATCTAAATCTTCGTATCACATCTCTTACTGTATGTGTTTTTTATAACGTTTTCTTGTTCAGACAATAGCATTCTCAACATTCTTCTGTAGGACTGCATATCAGCTGCTTCAAGTTTTTACTTCATCAGGGAACAGATTGTCCAGAATTCCCAGCCATATAGGAGGACTGATATTACATAACAGATTAGGAGATTTTCATTGCTTCTAACGAAATTTTTCTGTTTCTTTATACTTTGCTTAGCTTTTGGATGGCATCTTCCGCCATGCCAAATCGTATGCAGATTTCAGTGTCACACATTCTGTCATCGGTTAACACTTCCCAGTTTTTTCAAAAATTGTTGAAATTGTTTGATTTTTGTATCTCTAATTTGTAATTTGCATGTTCGGTTTTTTTTTTGCTAACAACCACGCATTCTGTCTTCTTGAAAATGAAGTTAAGTCCTTACTTCTAGTTTCTCTCTACTAATTTCTATAGAAGTTATTGTAGTTTTCTTTGCTATCTGAACAGTGACATCTGCATATCTTTTATAGTTACGAGTTATTGTAGTTTTCTTTGTCTGCTATGTAAACTGTGTCATCTGCATATCTTTTATTGTTAGGGCTTATTGTAGTTTTCTTTGTCTGCTATCTAATCTGTGTCATCTGCATATCTTTTATTGTTAGGTATTATTGTAGTTTTCTTTGTCTAATATCTAAACTGTGTCATCTGCATATCTTTTATTGTTAGGGGTTATTGTAGTTTTCTTTGTCTACTATCTAAACTGTGTGATCTGCATATATTTATTGTTAGGAGTTATTGTAGTTTTCTTTGTCTACTATCTAAACAGTGTCATCTGCATATCTTTTATTGTAAGGAGTTATTGTAGTTTTTTTTGCTATCTAAACTGTGTGATCTGCATATCTTTTATTGCTAGGAGTTTTGTAGTCTTCTTTGTCTACTATCTAATCTGTGTCATCTGCATATCTTTTATTGTTAAGAGATATTGTAGTTTTCTTTGTCTGCTATCTAAACAGTGTCATCTGCATATCTTTTATTGTTAGGGCTTATTGTAGTTTTCTTTGTCTGCTATCTAATCTGTGTCATCTGTATATCTTTTATTGTTAGTTGTTATTGTAGTTTTCTTTGTCTGCTATCTAAACTGTGTGATCTGCATATCTTTTATTATTAAGAGTTATTATAGTTTTCTTTGTCTACTATCTAATCTGTGTCATCTGCATATCTTTTATTGTTAGGAGTTATTGTAGTTTTCTTTGCTATCTAAACTGTGTGATCTGCATATCTTTTATTATTAGGAGTTAATGTAGTTTTCTTTGTCTGCTATCTAATCTGTGTCATCTGCATATCTTTTATTGTTAGGAGTTATTGTAGTTTTATTTGTCTGCTATCTAAAATGTGTGATCTGCATATCTTTTATTGTTAGGAGTTATTGTAGTTTTCTTTGTCTACTATCTAATCTGTGTCATCTGCATATCTTTTATTATTAAGAGTTATTGTAGTTTTCTTTGTCTACTATCTAATCTGTGTCATCTGTATATCTTTTATTATTAGTAGTTACTGTAGTTTTCTTTGTCTACTATCTAAACTGTGTGATCTGCATATCTTTTATTATTAGGAGTTATTGTAGTTTTCTTTGTCTACTATCTAATCTGTGTCATCTGCATATCTTTTATTGTTAGGAGTTATTGTAGTTTTATTTGTCTGCTATCTAAAATGTGTGATCTGCATATCTTTTATTGTTAGGAGTTATTGTAGTTTTCTTTGTCTACTATCTAATCTATGTCATCTGCATATCTTTTATTATTAAGAGTTATTGTAGTTTTCTTTGTCTACTATCTAATCTGTGTCATCTGTATATCTTTTATTATTAGTAGTTACTGTAGTTTTCTTTGTCTACTATCTAAACTGTGTGATCTGCATATCTTTTATTATTAGGAGTTATTGTAGTTTTCTTTGTCTACTATCTAATCTGTGTCATCTGCATATCTTTTATTGTTAGGAGTTATTGTAGTTTTCTTTGCTTACTATCTAAACAGTGTCATCTGCATATCTTTTATTGTTAGGAGTTATTGTAGTTTTCTTTGTCTACTATCTAATCTGTGTGATCTGCATATCTTTTATTATTAAGAGTTATCGTAGTTTTCTTTGTCTACTATCTAATCCGTGTCATCTGCATATCTTTTATTGTTAGGAGTTATTGTAGTTTTCTTTGTCTGCTATCTAAACTGTGTGAACTGCATATCTTTTATTATTAGGAGTTATAGTTTTCTTTGTCTGCTATCTAAACTGTGTGATCTGCATATCTTTTATTGTTAGGAGTTATTGTAGATTTCTTTGTCTACTATCTAATCTGTGTCATCTGCATATCTTTTATTATTAGGAGTTATTGTAGTTTTCTTTGGCTGCTATCTAAACTGTGTGAACTGCATATCTTTTATTATTAGGAGTTATTGTAGTTCTCTTTGTCTACTATCTAATCTGTGTCATCTGCATATCTTTTATTATTAGGAGTTATTGTAGTTTTCTTTGTCTACTATCTAATCTGTGTCATCTGCATATCTTTTATTATTAGGAGTTATTGTAGTTTTCTTTGTCTACTATCTAAACTGTGTCATCTGCATATCTTTTATTATTAGGAGTTATTGTAGTTTTCTTTGTCTACTATCTAATCTGTGTCATCTGCATATCTTTTATTATTAGGAGTTATTGTAGTTTTCTTTGTCTACTATCTAATCTGTGTCATCTGCATATCTTTTATTATTAGGAGTTATTGTAGTTTTCTTTGTCTACTATCTAATCTGTGTCATCTGCATATCTTTTATTATTAGGAGTTATTGTAGTTTTCTTTGTCTACTATCTAATCTGTGTCATCTGCATATCTTTTATTGTTAGGAGTTATTGTAGTTTTCTTTGTCTACTATCTAAACTGTGTCATCTGCATATCTTTTATTATTAGGAGTTATTGTAGTTTTCTTTGTCTGCTATCTAAACTGTGTGATCTGCATATCTTTTATTATTAGGAATTATTGTAGTTTTCTTTGTCTACTATCTAATCTGTGTCATCTGCATATCTTTTATTGTTAGGAGTTATTGTAGTTTTCTTTGTCTACTATCTAAACTGTGTCATCTGCATATCTTTTATTATTAGGAGTTATTGTAGTTTTCTTTGTCTGCTATCTAAACTGTTTCATCTGCATATCTTTTATTGTTAGGAGTTATTGTAGTTTTCTTTGTCTGCTATCTAAACTGTTTCATCTGCATATCTTTTATTGTTAGGAGTTATTGTAATTTTCTTTGTCTTCTATCTAATGTGTGTCATCTGCATATCTTTTATTGTTAGGAATTATTGTAGTTTTCTTTGTCTGCTATCTAAACTGTTTCATCTGCATATCTTTTATTGTTAGGAGTTATTGTAATTTTCTTTGTCTTCTATCTAATGTGTGTCATCAGCATATATTTTATTGTTAGGAGTTATTGTAGTTTTCTTTGTCTGTTATCTAAACTGTTTCATCTGCATATCTTTTATTGTTATGAGTTATTGTAGTTTTCTTTTTCTGCAATCTAATCTGTGTCACCTACATATCTTTTATTGTTAAGAGTTATTGTAGTTTTATTTGTCTGCTATGTAAACAGTGTCATCTGAATATCTTTTTTTGTCAGGAGTTATTGTAGTTTTCTTTGTCTGCTATCTAATCTGTGTCATCTGCATATCTAATATTATTAGGTGTTATTGTAGTTTTCTTTGTCTACAATCTAATCTGTGTGATTTGCATATATTCTATTGCTAGGAGCTATTGTAGTTTTCTTTGTCTACTAAATAAACGGTGTCATCTGCCTATCTTTTTTTGTTAGGAGTCATTGTAGTTTTCCTTGTCTGCTATCCAATCAGTGTCATCTGCATATCTTTTATTGTTAGGAGTTATTCTAGTTTTCTTTGTCTGCTATCTAAACTGTGTCATCTGCATATCTTCTATTGTTAGGAATTATTGTAGTTTTCTTTGCCTGCTATCTAATCTGAGTCATCTCCATATCTTTTATTTTTAGGAGTTATTGTAGTTTTCTTTGTCTACTATCTAAACTGTGTCATCAGCATATATTTTATTGTTAGGAGTTATTGTAGTTTTCTTTGTCTGCTATCGAAACTGTTTCATCTGCATATCTTTTATTGTTAGGAGTTATTGTAATTTTCTTTGTCTGCTATCTAAACTGTTTCATCTGCATATCTTTTATTGTTAGGAGTTATTGTAGTTTTCTTTTTCTGCAATCTAATCTGTGTCACCTGCATATCTTTTATTGTTAAGAGTTATTGTAGTTTTATTTGTCTGCTATCTAATCTATGTCATCTGCTTATCTTTTATTGTTAGGTTTTATTGTAGTTTTTTTTTGTCTGCTATCTAAACTGTTTCATCTGCATATCTTTTATTGTCAGGAGTTCATGTAGTTTTCTTTGTCTACTATCTAAACTGTGTCATCAGCATATATTTCATTGTTATGTGTTATTGTAATTTTCTTTGTCTGCTATCCAATCTGTGTCATCTGCCTATCTTTTATTGTTAGGAGTTATTGTAGTTTTCTTTGTTTATTTTCTAAACTGTGTCATCTGCATATATTTTATTGTTAGGAGTTATTCTAGTTACCTTTGTCTGCTATCTAATCTGTGTCATCTGCTTATCTTTTATTGTTATGAGTTATTGTAGTTTTCTTTGTCTACTATCTAAACTGTGTCATCTGCATATCTTTTATTGTTAGGTGTTATTATAATTTTCTTTTTCTGCTATCTAATCTGTGTGATCTGCATATATTCTATTTTTAGGAGTTATTGTAGTTTTCTTTGTTTGCTATCTAAACTGTGTCATCTGCATATCTTTTATTGTTAGGAGTTATTGTAGTTATCTTTGTCTGCTATCTAAACTGTTTCATCTGCATATCTTTTATTGTTACGAGTTATTGTAGTTTTCTTAGTCTGCTATCTAATCTATGTCATCATCATATCTTTTATTGTTAGGAGTTATTTTAGTTTTCTTTGTCTACTATCTAAACTGTGAGATCTGCATATCTTTTATTGTTAGGAGTTATTGTAGTTTTCTTTGTCTGATATCTAAACTGTGTCATCTGCATATCTTTTATCTTGGAAGATTTGTAGTTTTCTTTGCTATCTAAACTGTGTCATCTGCATATCTTTTATTGTTATGAATTATTGCAGTTTTCTTTGTCTGCTATCTATTGTATGTCATCTTCATATCTTTTATTGTTAGGAGCTATTGTAGTTTTCTTTGTCTACTATCTAAACTGTCTCATCTGCATATCTTTTATTGTTAGGAGTTCTTGTAGTTTTCTTTGTCTGCTATCTGAACTGTGTCATCTGCATATCTTTTATTTTTAGGAGTATTTGTACTTTTCTTTCTCAGCTATCTAAACTGTCTTATCTGCATATCTTTTATTCTTAAGAGTCATTACAGTTTTCTTTGTCTTCTATGTAAACTGTGTCATCTTCATATTTTTTATTGTTAGGAGTTATTGTAGTTTTCTTCATCTGCTATCTAAACTGTCTCATCTGCATATCTTTTATTGTCAGGAGTCATTGTAGTTTTCTTTGTCTGCTATCTAATCTGTGTCATCTGCATATCTTTTATTGTTAAGAGTTATTGTAGTTTTCTTTGTCTGCTATCTAAACTGTCTGATCTGCATATCTTTTATTGTCAGGTGTTATTGTAGTTTTCTTTGTCTGCTATCTAATCTGTGTCATCTGCATATCTTATATTGGTAGGAGTTATTGTTATTTTCTTTGTCTGCTATCTAAACTGTGTGATCTGCATATCTTTTATTGTTAGCAGTTATTGTAGTTTTCTTTGTCTGCTATCTAAACAGTGTCATCTGCATATCTTTTATTGTCAGGAGTTCATGTAGTTTTCTTTGTCTGCTATGTAAACTCTGTCATCTTCATATCTTTTATTGTTAGGAGATATTGTAGTTTTCTTTGTCTGCTATCTAATCTCTGTCATCTGCATATCTGTTATTGTTAGGAGTTATTGTAATTTTCTTTGTCTTCTATCTAAACTGTGTCATCTGCATATCTTTTATTGTTAAATGTGTCGCCATCAATAATGAATCCTAGCAAAATTTCTTATTTTCTCAGAATAGGTTGAATACGTCCAACGAGTAGTATTGTTGTCTGTATTCATTTTCTTAATACTTGATATAATGCAAAAATATCGCAATGATAAAATCGGTTAATAATTATTTATACCTATTTTTACTGGGTCTAATGCATGCAATTACAAGTAATCCTTAATAATATTTTAAATCTTTGTCTTTCATTCATTCAGCCTCACCTGCTATCGTCTTTCGCCTTACCTATGAAGCGCGCCACACCGAGGAGCCGCCCAGCACAGTTTTAGAACCAACGGTCTATACAGGCAATGAAAACGTAACATAGAATTTAAAAATTGATATATAACCCTGAATCATACCCTTCCCAAAATTTCTACAGAAGCTAATTAAATGCTTCCTGTCAAGTATATAATGTGACCCTGCTCGTTCTATATTTATTCACTGTGCCATGTTTAATTTGTTTCTCTTATTCATAATAAACTGTTCATGTTATGTTAATGTTAATATGGACGATATATACGGTTCGGTGAAAAGGTTGTTTTCGTTTATATTATATGTTTCAGATATTTTAAGCAATGCAACAATAAATACGGAAATTATAGATTTCTCTAGAAATTCAGGAAATATATATTATTATGAATAAATCGACATCAGCATTGAAAACAAGTAGCAACAATATTTTTCTATACAGATCAACAAAAATCAAATTGAAATTAATATTAGTTTGGTGCAAAAATAATGACGTAATAATGTCGTTTTTTGACGCATTTTTAACGTCAAAAAACGACATTATTACGTCATTATTTTTGCACCAACCTAATATTTAAGAATTTACCTCTTCTGAGCTCTTCATATGTGTGTGACCCCGTATTTTGCACGTCTGGATCAACTGGAAAGCTAGTCTTTAGTAAGCTAACCTTAATTCCAGTTCCAATCCTGTTACCAAATTGGTATAGGTATTGAATATATTGAAAATTGAGACAATTTATCTTGACAAGTAGCTTTCGAAACTGTGTTGAACATTGAAATCTCCTTGGAAAGACGCGATGACGTCTTCTTTACGTGCAGTGTCCTCTCAGGACGTAGGCGATCATAGCTCTCCGCCCAACGATGCTATATCACCACGACAATGACGGTATGCATAGCTATAGGGTTATTGCGCTAGATGGCCGTTGGCCCTAGTGAAGGTTAATTTTCCCTTTAACACGTCTTATTTTAACCCTGTTGAGTGTGTCTCTACCATCCTCATCTGAAAAGCCTGGTTGGGGAATCGGTTTAGTCGGCCATGCGCAGGTAACACTAGTACCAATAGCACCCAGTGTCTTCTTTTTCTTTGTGCCGTGTCCCCTCAAAACATAACCGATCAAGGTTCTCCACAACTTCCCGTCCCTTGTAGCTCGTTATAAACTTTGTCTTGCTGTTATTTTCTCCTACGCCTTTTTCCGTCATTAAGCGTTGTTTTCCTATGTACCTCTTGCCCTCTATCTGTCCTGTGAGTATTAGATTTTCCATGCCCTCCTTCCTCATTATATGCTCTAAAAACCTCAGCTGTCTCTCCCTGATGTTAAGTATTAATTTCTTTTTTGCTTCCATTTTCTCCAAAACTTTGTCCTTAATCACATGTTCGAGTGACGGTATCCTCAGCATCCTTCTGTACAACCACATTTCTGTTGATTCAAGTTTTCTCTTAATCTTTGAGTTGATCATCCAGCACTCACTGCAATACAGGATAGATATCACATAGCACTTTAGTACTTTTTCCTTAATTCTAGCGAAATTTTACTAATACTCTGTTTAGCTTTTGGAATACTCCCTTGGCTATATCAATACGCGTTCGAATCTCATTGTCACTCTTTCCGTCCCAAATTGTAATTTTTTTATTTTTAATATGCACGTGCCGTGCATATTAAAAATAAAAAAATAGATTTGATAAGTAAAAGTCATCATAAAATCTTGTACATAAACAGCTATTCCGAAGTCTTTCCTGCTATTTACCCATAGCTGGAGAATATTAGCGGGTAAGTTAATGTAATAAACTCGACTGGAATTCGAACTCGGCTCACTGATTCCGCAATTCGTGCCGCTTATCACCACATCACTCCGACATTAACTTTAATTATAGTACAGGGTCGGTTGACGTGAGCTGCATTTTACGACATACCAAACACTGTTAGGTCATTCATTGTTGAAATCCATCTTTTTTATTATTGTTATACATAGTTTTTAGGTAGAAAAAAAGTTGGTTTTATACTTGAGTGTATAGGTAAACATATGCAATGAAGTGTGTGTGTGTGTGCCGACAAAATTATAGCACGTGACTTGAATCTTCATTACGCTGTCTTACATTTTATTCAACTCCTGTTGCTCTCGTCCAGCTTGTGATAGTCCCTCGCGTCTTGGTGACGTTATTGCCTAGCTTGAGGTGAATTGATAAAAAATATTCATCCCCGTGATTATATCAACTGAGACGTCGTTCTTACATTATGTCTGCGATGTGTGAGAGACTACTCCAAATATATGTGGGGGTGTTTATATATCAATCTATCTAACATTTTCTTTCACATGCTTACAATAGGTCTGAGGTTACGTACTTCTGCATTCAGTGAGCGAGAAAAAGCCCAGGCCAAACCCTGGTGCACGCGGTTTCTTTGATGCTGTGATGTGAAATTTCAGTGGAATATTTATTCGGGCATAATACTATGACCCATAGGTTTTATTTATACTTTTAAAGTTTAAAGGAACAACAGGTTGGGTTTATACTGGTATTCATAAGTAAGGTTAAGAGATTAGTGGTTTATAACTGAGTAATGAATAGCGGCTCGGCTTGAGGGAATCAGAGAGCCGAGTTCGAATTCCACTCGAATCCGTTACATTCGTTTACGCGCTAATACCCTTGAGAAAAGGTATGAATTCTCCTCTTCTCCCCACAGCTGTGAGTAAATAGCGGGACAGACTAGGTTCTGTAGCCTTGGATGGTAACTGGTCTACCGCAGAAAGAAATGGCAACCTATCGCGGGAAAAATATCTGCCTCGTCAACCCTGTATTTGAAATATACTTGATCGCCTACTCGTGTATCACGTATGGTACATAAGTAACTGACTATAGGTAAACATCGGTCAGATTTATACTTGAGTCTCTAGGTAGGTAGACATATGTAGGGCTTAGTCTGTAGGTAAACTATAGCAACTTATATACATGCGTTTATATGTAGGTACTGGTCGTGGTTATACTTGAGTCTGTAGGTGAAATTTGGTTGAGTTTATACTTGCATTTATAGGGAGTCGTTGATCGGGTTCATACTTGATTCTATATTTAAAGGTGACTACGGGTAGACATTGGTCGGGTATAATTGTCTCTGTAAATTGTAGGTAGAGATAAGTCAGGTCTATGCTTCATACAGTATAGGGGTTTTGAATAATATATTTTATTTTATATATGAAGCATAATTATAAGTTGGTGTAGAAAGCTTATCAAAATAGATGAGGAGGAAACCAATGTTTGTGATATGATAGTAATATTTCTGTTTTGATGAGAGGTAAACAAATATTGTCACAATTTGTATCGGGCGCAAGTTATATCTTGAAACTGTGTCAATTGAAAATCTTCAAATAAAACAGTACTAAATAAGAATGTGTGTTTGTTATTTTGTGGAGGTATTTGGGGATGGGATATAGAGGAACGTGCGTGCTGGGTGCTAGAGATAAATAGATAGCAGTTAAAGAAAGAAAGAAAGAAAGAAAGAAAGAAAGAAAGAAAGAAAGAAAGAAAGAAAGAAAAAAGAAAGAAAGAAAAGTTGAGGGTATTAGAGAAAGACAAAAATAATGAAGAAATAAAGAAAAAAAGACATTGGCAAAAGAAAAAAAAATGAAAACAGGTAAGTCTGAATATAAAGAAGGAGCTTCACCGTAACTATTTTCCCCAAGCTCGGCGTTCGAATTAAGGTATTAAAAGGCTGATTTTAAAGGCAGGTAATCAGGCAGGATCCTACCTACTTGGATATTTAGTAGAACTCACCTTCTTCTATCACACACCCTATCCCGCCTAACGTTGTTCTGTATTAAACTCAACAATTAAGTGTGTGCATGTGTTTGATCGCATCGTTTCTGGTATTAAACAAAAATGAAACGAACACACGCGTGCATAAAGAACGAAAAGGAGAGTTGGAAAGAGAGAGAACTGAATGAAAAGAAAAGTTATAGACAAAAAAGAAGAGAGGAATATACTAAAAGCTTGGACGTGGCATAAGACTGAAATTATAGAGCACCTAATGAAGATAGGGCTCACTATTCCGTCGTAATTGATCCAGCAAGACAAGTTTACTAACCATTACATCACGTGGAAGTGCTCAAAGATAATCTCTATCTATAAAAGGCAGGATGTGTGCGTGTGTGTGTGCAATGAATGCACGGCCGCAATTTTTGACGGATTTGCACCAAAATTTACATGCACATGCTCCAAGTTAGCGGGAAGGCTAAAACCGACGTTGCATTTCCCAACTCCCATCGATAGAGTAAATAATCGATTTTTTCATGCTTCTACGGCAGTTTTCATGTAGTTTGCTGCCATTTTGTACTGGCCAGAGTGACAGCCTATAGCTGGCTGCCACGAATAGGCAGAAAGATTCTATTGGCCAGCGTGAGAGCCAACAGCTGACTGACACGAATGTTAACTAGCATGCGAGCATGCAAAAAAGAAAAAAAAGAAAATCGATAGCTGCATTCGTCACAAGTGGGAAAAATTTAAATCTGCATGGCACTTTACTCCATTTGGCTCATTCGCTTGCTTAAACTCAACGTTGATTCTGATTCCGCAGAACTGGGTTTGGTGTGAAAAAGTATTTATTGTTAACATTCTTTTTCATTCGGTTTTTCCAGTTACGAGTCCTTTTTTAAAGCTGATCGTTTTGTGTTCATTTTGTTTAGTTCTTTTTTCGTAACAGATTTAATGTTTAGTATAGAGCTTAGAAAAAAATCGCAGTGTGGGATAGGCAAGATGTAAGGCATGTAGCAACATCAGCACGGCAAAGGGCACTCCTTTAAAGGCAAGGAAGGGCAAAAATATTTTAAGTCAAGTGGTAGCGATTGCTGTAGGAGTCGTACGATTTTTGAATCAAGCACAGGCAACGCCGGGCCATGCTTTTAGTGATATATAAAGAGAAAGGAAGATCATACTACGTGGTTGAAATAGAAATATTTATCCCACAATTAACCCAGGTAAAAGCCAGGATTTCATTGTTGGTTTTTCAAATCTGGCAGGCATTGATTGGTGTGATAATAAAATAAGCAAATCACATCTCCCCTCTCGCTTGTAACCATCCATCATAATAAAATAAACTTTTTTCAGCGCTAAATCTAAAATAGGCAAATAAGCTTCTACTTAGATTTGTTACTATATTCCGACTGGTACAAGAAATCTTTCTATCGGCACATTTTCCGCCATTTGTTTTCGAGTGATTTATTTTTTTTATCAACATGTTGTGGGTTATTTAAAGGCAGAAAATATTGTTTTTAGACTGTAATAATTTTTTGGGGATAATAATGATTTATCAATAAAATTCCTGCAAATTAACTCATAGGGAGCTAGAAGAGGTGGGTTCATTGTCTCTCCCAAGAGTATTTGCGCGTAAGTGAATATAAAGAATACGACTGGAATTTGAACTCGGCTCTCCGATTTCCAGTTCCGAGCCGTTTTTCTTTACACCACCAACACATCCAAGAAATCAACGATCTACGTACTGAGCAGGCTCGATGTGTTTCAACGTGATATGGCCGTAAGTCATCACTTTTGACGCATATAAAGTAAAGTTTAATAAAAGATCGAAAAAAAAAAAAAAAAACAGAAAAAAATGGAAATAAACAGAACAAAGAAAATGGCGGAGGTATTTTCTCGAAAATCTCTTTTGGCCTTTAGGATTTTTTGTTTTGCTGTTATGTGAAATATTATTTCCGATCATGGTTCTCGATAACTTCCAGTTTTGTATTGATCTAACCTTTGACCTTTCACCATCGTTATTGTCTCTATTGTATTAGGCTGGTGCAAAAATAATGACGTAATAATGTCGTTTTTTGACGTATTTTTTAACGTCAAAAAACGACATTGTTACGTCATTATTTTTGCACCAACCTAATATCATTTATTATCTAAAATTCATCAAGGTGATTACTCGCTGATTCTCCCTGCTTCCCTTGCCTTCCGTTTACACAAATCTGTTAGGCAATTTTACTCGCATAGTGATTTTCCAAGCGTAGTTTACATGTGGCACAAGGCCGAAAGTATGGGGCACCCAGTGAGAATCGAACTCACTACTCAGTCGTAATTGTTCTAGCGGGACAAGCTGGCTAACCATTACACCACCCCGAGGTACTCCATAGGGATTTTCCAAGCGTAGCTTAGATGTAGCACAAGGCCGAAAGTAAGGGACACCCAGTGAGGATCGAACTCACTACTCATACGTAATTGTTCTAGCGGGACAAGCTTGCTAAACATTACACCACCCCGAGATACTCTATAGGCATTTTCCAAGCGTAGCTTATATGTGGCACAAGGCCGAAGGTAGGGGGCACCTAATGAGGATCAAACTCGCTACTCAGTCATAATTGTTCTAGCGTGATAAGCTTGCTAACCATTAAACCACACCGAGGTACCCAAATAGTGATGTGACACAAGGCTGAAAGTATCTCACTATTCCACGGTAATTGTTCTAGCAAGACAAGCTTGCTAACCATTACACTGCCTTGAGGTACCCAAATAGTGATTTTCCAAGCGTAGTTCAGATGTGACACAAGGCTGAAAGTATCTCACTATTTCACGGTAATTGTTCTAGCAAGACAAGCTTGCTAACCATTACACTGCCTTGAGGTACCCAAATAGTGATTTTCCAAGCCTAGTTCAGATGTGACACAAGGCTGAAAGTATCTCACTATTTCAGGGTAATTGTTCTAGCGAGACAAGCTTGCTAACCATTACACCACCTCGTGGTGCCCTAATTTTACTCGCATATCACCTCTTCTCTTACCTTTAATATGCCCCAGGAGTGTTAAAATTCTCAAGCCCTCTTTCCTTATTTTATATCTCAGAAATTTGAACTATTTTTACCAGTTTCATTGTAAGTTCTTATTTCACTGAAAACTTCGTCGTACATGCCTTTTTAAATAAGTAAAGAAATGTGTATAACGAAATCCTTTATTCTTGGCATGGAATCAACTGCTTCAGGCGCGCTTGCCATAAAGAGTTGCGTATTGAGCTGTCCCTGAAAATGATTACTACTTTAAGGAATTGAACGCTCGCTAAGTATCCTGTTAGTGATACTCTCTGCCAAAGAGTACCATTTACCACCTTTCTTTATTACTAGTAGGTTGGTGCAAAAATAATGACGTAATAATGTCGTTTTTTTTTAAGTATTTTTAACGTCAAAAAACGACATTATTACGTCATTATTTTTGCACCAACCTAATATTTGTTTATTCCCTTTGTCGCCAGTTCAATTCACGTTGACTTTTAATGACCATTTGTAAAAGAAACGTTGTAATCTTGAGGACATTTCTTTGTGAGTATCTTGTGAATTCTGTGTCATAACTGTTGAGGGGGTTCTCCCCTTTTTGCACAAATGGACTCACCCAGTATCTACATAAACTACTGCTACGTGAAAACCCGAGAGACAGGACGATAGCAATAGAGGGTGAAGCTCACAGAGAGACAGACAGAACGAACGTAGCGAGCAAGAGTCACAGTGAGCGAGCACGTAGATTCTGTAAGAAGTCATACAGCGATACTTCAATACCAAAGAAAGTATAAATATTTTGCTACTAACCCGTATTCCTGGAACTACTAACCTGCATTACCAGTTTGTATTATCACGTTAATACATTATTTTCCTATATTCATTCCTGGCGTTTGTTATTTATTGGTACCGGATTTCATCTCGTAATCCACAACAATAACATAGCCGGCCTATGTAGGTGGTTGCTGTCTACGTGCCCAGAGCATTAGATCCAGATTAACTTAATCTCAGCAACTAGCATTACTTGTCGGTGTTATCTGAGGGAAAGAGAGAAAGTTAAGATAATTATGTGCCCCCCAAAAAACATAAGGAATTGAAAACAATCTGAAAAAGAACCAGGCATCGCTGAATCGAGTTTTGCTGAGATTAAGCAAACCCGCCTGCGTTGATCAGTTATGTTATGACACAGAATGCCACTCTAGTGACCTACCGACCTTGTTTGCCCGACCGTGATGGTTGGCGTGATAGACTCATGTATGTCTGAGATAGCTCGAACGAATAAAAATGTAGAATAATAAACATATGTTGTAAATTGAAGTTGAAACACAGCAGTACAAAAATAGAGAAAAGTTTTTATTCATCAAAAATAGCCACAATGAATAGAAACATATTACATTGGCTAAACTGATAATTACA
>OZ010580.1:112541035-112558535 GCA_963932145.1 Acanthosepion lycidas | reverse complement strand
GACGTGATTCTTGCTATGTTTGGGTCGCGCATTGTCCTGATGAAACATCACCTCTTTTTGATTCATTAGAGCAGGTCTTTTTTTCCCTCAAAGCTTGGCTCAAACGCTCTAATTGCTGACAGTATATTTGAGCATTAATTGTTGCATTAGGTGGTAAGAATTCAAAGTGGATTATTCCTTGGCGATCCCACCAGATTGAAAGAAGAACCTTTTGCCCATGAAGTTCACTTCTCGGCTGTGGTGGGATCCTTCTCCTTTACCAAGCCACTGTCTACGGCGCTTAATATTTCGATAAAAGATCCATTTTTCGTCGTCAGTCACAAGTCTATCCAAAAAAGGTGAAACAAATTGGCGAGAATGGAGAGAAGAGCAGATGTCAACTCGGGATTTGAGGTTGTTTTCAGACAATTCATGAGACATCCATTTTCCAAGTTTGGGAACTTTTCCAAGTTGTTGAAGATGACGATGAACAGTTGTATGGTTTGAACTGAGAACCACTGCCAATTCCTCAACTGATAAAGCAGGATTTTCTTCAAGGGCTGCTTCAAGAAGCTTTTCATCACACTCAACTGGACGTCCGGTTCGATCTTCATCTTCAAAGGTGAAATCTCCACCTCTGAATTTTGCAAACCATCTTCTGCAAGTTCTTTCATTCACACATTCCTCTCCGTAAACTGAGTGAATGTTTCTAGCCGCTTCGGCTGCTGAGTTTCCTTTCTTAGACTCATAAAGCATTATGTGGCTCAAATGATTCTTGGGTACTTCCATGTTAGCAAGGTTTTAATCAAACAAAATTTAATTTTATTGTTCTCTGAAATAAAATTTGTTCATTTTAAATGCGTCTAAAGATAAAAATAATGTTCAGCTCCATTAAACATTATAAAATACTCTTTAAATTTCGTTCATTTTAACAAAAAGTTAAAATTCGGACAGAACTTATGGGATGACTTGATACATCATTAATTTATTAGGAAGTTTAAATTGCTTAGCCGTATGCTTTTATCAATAGTAACTGTTGACCTTAAGGATAGGAAAATAAATTGTTGGGATTTCTTATGTGCCGTGTAACAGATGACATACCGCTTTAAGAAGCTGTAAGCTGAAAAAAAAGATCATTCTAATCTATTGGCCAATGAATGCTGTGAGATGATAAAGTCAGGATAATATGAACATTTCAAAAGAGCAATTATTCCATCATATTCTTCTGTGTTTACTATGTTCTTCCAGTACGCAGGTGATAACGGCTCTCCACAATTTCCTTTGTATTACAGCTCAATAAATTTTGTTTTTATGCTATTTCTTCTAAACCCTGTCCCGCCATCCATTTACTCAAGCTAAGTAGGTTAAGCGTTGTTTTCCTCTGTCCCTCTTGCCTTCAATCTCTCCTGTGAGTATCAGATTTTCCAAGCACTCTTTCCTCATTATGTGCCCTAAAAATTTCAGCTGTTTCTTCCTGATGTTAAGTTTCCTTTTTGTTTCTATTAGGTTGTGCAAAAATAATGTCGTTTTCTCACATATGTTACTTTTATATATGATTTCTGAATTAATTCATTGATATATATATAGCCATGTTATATATCATTTTGAAGCACGTTTTTCGCTCTATCCAATCGTGTTATTCGTTACCGTTCTCAATCTCTTCATTCATTTTTTGAAGGCTTTTCGACAGCATGGGCAAAATTCAAATCCGCACGATTTTCTTGTTCCAGTTCAAACTAGGCCAAAAAGCTGCCGAGACAGCTCGTGATATCAATGATGCGTTTGGCCCAGGAACCACTAACGAACGTGTGGCACAACGGTGGTTCAAGAAATTTCGCAATGGTGACGATTGCCTCGAAGATGAAGACGGTCGCGGCCGGCCGACTGCGGTCGATAACGAACATTTGAAAGCCTTAATTGAAGCCGATCCTCGCAAAACCACACGAGAAGTTGCTGTTGAACTCGAGGTCGACCACTCAACAGTCGTTCGCCATTTAAAGCAAATAGGGAAGTCAAAGAAGTTGGATAAATGGGTGAACGATAATCAAAAAAATCGTCAAAAAACGACATTATTTTTGCACCAACCTAATATTTTTTCTACAACTTCGTTGTTGCCCAATTGTTCGGTCCATGTAATACACTGCACCCTTCTGCAGAACCACATTTCTGCTGCTTCAAGTCTCTTATTTATCTCTGAGGAGATTGTCCAGCATCCACTGCTCTATAACTGTTCTGTACTCTATCTTATTAATATGAGTGTAAGGCGCATTGACATGTGATTGTAGTTCAACATTAGTTTGCTTTCTTTACACTAAAATCATAGCTAAAATCTCTGCTGAAACAAAGATGAAGATTGCGTCTCTAAAGAGGAAGATGACTCAAACAGACGGAACCATCTAAAAGATATTTACTACTAAAGGAAGTGTTTTAAATGCTCAAAAGATATACAAGAGACTTGAGACAAAGATTATAAGTGTTTCGGTAGGCAAACCAAAATTAACAGTGAGAATTGAACGCGGTCTTAACAATGAGGTTTTAGTGGATACAGTACGCAGTGTATTACGAAAAACACACATCTTTAACGGGAGTATAGCACAAGAAAAATATCATTAACCAAAAACATCGGAATAGAAGATTGACGTGGTCTAAAGAACATCTAAAATGGAATGCAGGTAAATGACAAAAAGTAATTCTTAGTAATGAATACAAATAGTGATATCACGGTTTGTTATAAGCCGTGTGAATGAAATTGCGTAAGCGGAACAGTTAAGAAGCTGTCAAAGTCACAAGTCATCGTTAACGAGGGTTTGGGCATAATGGCGTTGTTCAAACTGTTGATCATACCAGATTATCCCCAAAACTGTAGCTAAGACCTGCTCAGTATATTTGTTTAGGCAGACTCTGTGTTTGAGCAGGCGTCTGCAGTATGGTAACCCAAACAGAGGGTTGTGCTCAGAAAACAAGCAGCTGATAACTTATGTACGGGTTGGATCAATATGTTCCTGGCCTGACACGTAATTATTAAATTAATTTCTACTACATAATGTTCGATTTTTGTGATTAATATTGAATTCTGAATTAAGTTCATTGGCAAGAAAGAAGATAATTATGCTGAAAAAAAAAGTCATTAGGCTACGGACTTATTGATGTACATACATTCTCTCTATAAAGCCAACGCTGATTTCACCAACGATGGCAGATCCGCTGAGGTTATCATAAGCGATAGAGCCCACGGAAGGCAAGTATAAGCAGGTGTTTAGACGTTCATATATTTCAACGAGGTGAGTAGAAATCGGATGGGATTATCATTATTATATGCCTTCCTCTTCTGACCAGTATGCTCATTGTGGTCTTTGCACTGTTTCAGTTATTGTACCTCCCGGCCTTCATCAGGACTTGAACCGAACTCTTTATTAAATCCGCGGGAATAGATTATTCTCATTCTGATGTGGGTGTAACAACGTAGGTAAACATACTGGTCCGAATAGCTAGACGTTTATTTATTTATTGTTTGTTTTAACCTGGGGTTCTTGATGATCCAAGTATCGCAAAATCGAGGGTTGCTGAATAAGGTGTGTGGTATGGACGTAAGACGAGGAAGTAGGTAATAAAGATATTACGCAAGTCCGTAGAATCTCTAATGAGTTAGAAACCACAGATTTAGGTCCTAGAGTGTTGAAAGTCTAGGCATTACTGCACTGATTTCCACAGCAAGTAACAGGTTTTTACGAGATGGAATTGCTAGTCGCATGCCCAATCGATTTTGAATTCCCAGTTTCCCTTCTCTTAGACTAGTTACCAACGACAACTAAAGAGCCTAGTCTTTCCAAATATTTAATCCATAAACTGGGGAAAAGAAATACTCAACACTTTTTAAAAACTTTTTCAGCGGTATTTGCGCGTAAGTGAATGAAATGAACTCGATTTGATATATTTTGATTTGTTTATTTAACGGTATATCAACACTTTATGGCTCATTTAATTTTTTTTCTTCGGAGCTTCGAAGTAATAAAAATGATATATGTTATTCTGTTTTCACAGTTGAGTACATGGTAGATGATACTCAGTTTTTGTGCATATACATGTTTGTGTGGACATAATTACTCGTGGCGGTGATATATGTGTTTTTTGTTGTAGTTTTGTTGAAGTTATATTGTGGAATACAGTTTGGTTTCTATAAGAAATTGTAAGATATTATATCGATTAATATCATGAAAGAGTTCTTTCCTGTTGGTTTATTGTTTGATTTTGTTTCCCAGCTTATCAACTTCTATGGATTACCGAAATCTAAATATTTTGAACACCATTTTATGGCTTCAATTTAATATATATTGACTATAATTGTATGCCTTCAATTGCATATAAAAAGTATTGTTGGTCATTTTGCTATAAAATATATTGTTCGAAATTTTACTATAAAATATATTGCTGGGACAATGACCAACAGTAATTTTTTAAAGCAAAATGCTTTAAAAAATTATTGTTGCTCATTTTACTATAAATATATATTGTTGGTATTTTTACATGAACATTGCTGTTATTTTTACTATAAAACTGTATTTTTATACTTCCATAGTGTTTTGTTTTTGTTTGGGGTGTTCAGTATTCGGCTATAGCCGGGACCATAACAACCTCGGGTCAGGATGGACCTTAGGACAGTAGCAATTTAGAGGAGGTTCCACGCCCCTCAAAACCTATCTCCCAATCAGATGTCATGTTGCTAAATATAGTTTATTGTCATACCCAGGACTACAATGACCTCGACTGGAATTTGAACTTGGTTCTCCGATTTCTCATTCCGAGCCGCTATACGAGGATATGAAGTGGGGGGGGGACATGATCAGAAAAGTTTAATATTGTAGTGGTCAGGAAAGCATCCACGTGGGAATATGCTCCACAAAATAGTGATGTTTGTAAAAAAAAAAAATATATATTTTTAGGAATTAAAAATGTAATTATCTATAATCTCTGCTTTACTTACTGATCATTAAGACACAGCATATGAAAGACAAAATTATTGCTTTCATGTTTTGCTTTGTGGTGTTTCAAATCTACTTCGTCTATTTTTAGCTGTGTATTAAATTAAAAGCTTTTTTTTATTCAATTTTATTAATTTTTCTTATTTTCCATTTTGATAAAATTCAATGAGCATAGAATTATAAAACCAGTATTGATATTATGATCATGAAGGCGGTTTTCCCGTTAACAAAAAGAGGAAAGTAGAAATGGCCAAACAAAAAAGGTGAATAAGACGTAATTGAGATAAATAAAAGAGATTTTATTTACCAGTCACGTTACAAAGTTCGATCGAGCATACGCAGGAGACTGAGAGTTCGTTCGTAGTATAACACAAAGTAATAGTCAAGATAAAATAAACACGCATATATAATCAAGCAAGATAAATTCGTAAGAGAAATATTCCATTAATTGTCGCATTGTAGTAATCAAGAGTTAGTCTCTGTTGCTGCTGCTTGTTTCGTCGCTGGCCGAATAGGTTGCTGCTGCTGATAGTTCCATTCTTGTCTACTCTGCTATATAACCCATAATTACAGGAAGTCTACGTTTTCGAAGAGCATTAGCATGAAGTGAACGAATAAAAACATGCTTTCGAGTATGTCACATCACAAGTTCCGTAAGCTATGAGGGCAATAGGCCACCATATGCATTCTAGCGATAGTATCAGTGTTAAGTCTCGGGTAAGATAGCCTGACGGAATTCATCCCTTTTTAAGCTGAATTCAGATTTTGAATTCTGAATTTTCCTTCTTCTAGACAGGTTGGCACCTCAAAGTAAGATTGTCCTATCAACACTGCTATTTAACTTATATCTGGAGTGAGAAAAAAGGATGGTCTATATAGCTTTCCTAAAGGTATTTGTGTGAATATAAACGTAATGTATTCGGTCGGATTCGCACTCGGTTTGCCGGTTTCTAGCTTTTCGAGGCGCTAGCCGTTGTATATAAACAGTAACGTACAATCAATTATTCGATTTCCTAACCGTGAATTAAAGTTGTTTTTCACTGATTTATTTTAATCGCGAATGCAGAGTTTGATGGAAACTTTAAAGTCTTCAACTTCTGGTTAACATTAATTTCTTTTCAATGCAGCATCAATTCCGCTAAGATTCACTGTCCAAATCTTAGGTTCTATGCATGGTATTAACAATTTGTCAGATGCGTTTTTATTGCTTCTCAGTTAAGCAAAAATCCTTTTGCCTGTGATTGCTTCGAAGCACAATTCAGATGGATACATTTACAGTAGGATTAGAAAAAAATATTCCTATTGTAGTATCCTCTCATGTAATCAGAAATCTTGTGAAAAACAAGATTTGGTTCGACTGTTATTCTAGCCACATATTGTAAGGAGAGAACTACACAGAGAAAAAAAAACACATTAAAGTTTTTCTATTTTGATTCATTCAACAGGATAATAAAAAAATATGCACAGGATGTTTTTAACTATTGGATAACATTAAGCTATCTTTACATACTTATTAACACTGACTTGAGTAAGAATCTAAACTTGAAAAGAAAAATGATTTCTTTTCGAGCGTGTATTTCATTATCTCAGTCGATTTTCGTCTCGAAACTTTTACGCTGTGGGGAGGTGAAGAGTAAAAGTTCTCGGTTCAATCCCCTTCCCAAAATATGATCTCATCGCCAAACATCAGACATTTAGAATCTCTTCTTGGTGAGGCCGAGAATATTTTGGCTGCCCCTCATTCCATCTAACCCCAAAACATTTTATCAAACATAAAATAAATTTTTGAAAGACGTCTCATAGTTGAAAACATTGGAAAATATTTTAAAACCCCCAATATATATATATATATATATATATATATATATATATATATATATATATATATATATATATATATATATATATTGAGACATTTTTAGGTTTAACAATTTTTTTATAAATACAAATATTTAAGTAAAAGCTCTGTTTATAATAAACAGTACTAAACAACATTTACCGGCCTGAATGTCCGAGAATTTTCACAGAAAATATTCGTCCTCCGACAGGATTTTCTGTGAAAATTTCTCGGACATTCAGGCCGGTAGATGTAGTTAATACTGTTTATTATAAACGGAACATTTGCTTAAATATTTATATGTATAAAATAACGTATAAACATATATATATATATATATATATATATATATATATATATATATATATGAGAATATATATATATATATATATATATATATATATATGAGAATATATATATATATATATATATATATGAGAATATATATATATATATATATATATATATGTGAGAATATATATATATAAATATATATTCTCACAATATTCTAATTCAGTTTTAGTGCTGGAAAACGTTTATTGTATTGTGATGGATAGCGATGTGATGTGATAGAGGGGACATGGAATGTACTTATATTTCAGTCACAACTAGCTTATATATCAAATCGCCACGGGTCAGAAAAGCCCTCAACATATTGAGAAACCACCTCAAAAATCCAAAGGAAAATTATCTGTTACCAGTGCATAAAATTATAAAACTATATAAAACTAACCACTGTTTCTTCTGTCTCAATAAAATTTCTATCAGCAAACATATATAGCACAGAATACCCAGGAGAAGAAGAGAAATTTATTGAAAAATTGGTTCCTCCAACAATTTTTTTGGTGACTAGGATGGCTAGGCACTCAGTAAAAAACAAAACCTGTCGAAAGGTGGATAAATCATTTCATGGGATCAAAAAACATCTAGCAGGGACGTAAAAGTAGATGAGTTGGTGTCTAGGCACGCTGGTAATCTCACTGCAAGTGTTGTTCCTCTTAACATCCATTAGGATATCCAACTAGGAGAAAGAAAACTGATGTAACATATAAAGTTCATCAGCATCCAACGATTTTGACTGGTCCTTCTTTTTGGCTACATACAGTTTTTGATCATAGAAGGAGATTGAGCCAGTCCTTTCTTCACTTTGAACATTTCAGGCACAGATATTGCTTGATATTGTAAGTCACACCCGAATTTTGCAATGATATCATGTTCAATTACCCCCTTTTTAAGACATACATATCTCTCGTTGGGAGATTTCGTAGTCTATATTTGCTAGCTTTATTTTTCTATCCGATACGTAACAAAGTATCTTTTAAGCAAGTAATGAGATTTTTATAAGACTACAACCAGAAAAATAAATTGTGGGAGATATTAATAGAGCAATTGAGCCTTGATTTCACGGGGCCTAAAAGTAAATCACAATAAAAGAATGAATACAAATAAAAAAAGTTAAATATACGTAAATTAAATAATTATAAAAATGCAGTAAAATAATAGAAAAATGAATAAAAATATTAAAAATTAAATTGAATAAATTCTAAATAAAAAATAAAGTAAAATAAACAAAAATGAATAATCTGTAATTTTTAATATAATAATAATCTCTCTCTCTATATATATAAATTTATCGTAAAAACACTAACAAAAACGATCGAATTAATTTCTATTCTCACCACAATCAAAGAATAAAATCTAGACTAATCATAAGATTCTACTTCAGAGACCTTAGGATATGTGAACCAGATTATCTAGCTAGAAAAATAACAAAAATACATCACCAAATGTTATGGCGTAATGGTTAGCGGCTTGGATTGAGGAAACGGAGAGCGCCGAGTTCGAATTCCAGTCGAATCCATTACATTCACTTACATGCTAATACCCTTGGGAAAGGTGTAAATTCTCTTCTTATGGGTAAATAGAAGTACAGACTGGGTTCTATAGCCTTGGTCTATGAGAAGGACAACTCTGAATTCAAACCCTAGTGCAGTTCTTCAGAAAGTGTGGATTGTCCGAAACCTTCACCACTATAATCAAATCTCATGTGCTCTCGGTTTCCTGGGAACTGATCTGCTTGACCCTCATACGTCGTATTCGAGGGGAGAGTCAAGTATGTATGTTTGTGTTTCATTGAATAATATAGACATATTATGTCTACTTGCCATTTTTCCTACGCAAGTACTTCCGATCTCCATCAAGATCATGCTCAAGGGTGAATTTTAAAGACGTGTTGCAACAGTCAAAAAATCTGCATTTTGTTGCCTTCCATAACGAATTTCATCTTAACACCAAGAAACTGATTAGACAACTGGAAAGGATTATTATAATAATAAATAGACTTAATATGTCTATATTTTTCAATGAAACATATTTGAATGAAGATACACTTGCCTATATGTATTTACTTGCAGCATGGCCCGGCGTTGCCCGTGCTTGATTCAAAAATCGTACGACTCATACAGCAATCGCTATCACTTGACTTAAAATATTTTTGCCCTTCTTTGCCATTAAAGGAGTGCCCTTTGCCGTGCTGATGTTGCTACATGCCTTACTTCTTGCCTATCTCAAACTGCAATTTTTTCTAAGCTGTATACTAAACATTAAATCTGTTACGAAAAAAAGAAAACTAAGCAAAATGAACACAAAACGATCAGCTTTAAAAAAGGACTCGTAACTGGAAAAACCGAAAGAAAAAAGAATGTTAACAATAAATACTTTTTCACATCCAACCCAGTTCTGCGGAATCAACGTTGAGTTTAAGCAAGCGAATGAGCCAATTGGAGTAAAGTGCCATGCAGATTTAAATTTTTCCCACTTGTGACGAATGCAGCTATCGATTTTCTTTTTTTTTTTTTGCATGCTAGCATGCTAGTTAACATTCGTGTCAGTGAGCTGTTGGCTCTCACGCTGGCCAATAGAATCTTCCTGCCTATTCGTGGCAGCCAGCTATAGGCTGTCACTCTGGCCAGTACAAAATGGCAGGAAAACTACATGAAAACTGCCGTAGAAGCATGAGAAAATCGATTATTTCCACTATTGATGGGAGTTGGGAAATGTAAAGTCGGTCTTGGCCTTCTCGCCAACTTGGAGCATGTGCATGTAAATTTTGGTGCAAATCAGTCGAAAATTGTGGCCGTGCATTCGTTACACACACACACACACACACACACACACACACACACACACACACACACACACATCCTGCCTTTTATAGATAGAGATATCTTTAAATAATAAAAAAATTACTTTAATTTCGAAGAAAAATCTACAGCTGAAAAATGACATAAACAAAAGGAAAGTTTCATAAAAGTGTGCGGGTAAAAAAAACGTTAATTTTTTTTTTCTTACCCCATTTTTTTTTTTGACACGTATCAAAATGGGGTAAGAAAGCGAATTGAAAAAGACGCGACACAAATTGAAAAAAATTGAAAAATAATTGGAAATATCATTTAAAACCAGAAGCCTCTGAAGACAAGTAACTTCTAAGACGGGGTAAAATTGATATTTAAAAGTTAAGTAATCTTTTCATATAATATATATATATATATATATATATATATATATATATATATATATATATATATATATATATATATATATATATATATATATATATATATATATATAATGAACGGTAGCGCAATATACCATAACCTTTTTATATTGTTATGCCCTATCATGTTCGACACTTCGACGTCGTGTAGACTTTGTCGCGCTAGATCAGTTACGACTCGGTAGTGAGTTCGATCCTCACTGAGTGCACCAAAGTTTCGGCGTTGCGCCGCATCTAGCATTCGCTTAGTATATTAATATATTTTTTATTGATTGATTAATGCGTTTTATTTTGTTTATCAACCCTTTGCAAGTTATTTAAAGGCAAGAAATATTTTACAATTTTAAGAATTTTTTATTTTTTATTTTCGAGATAAATATGGTCTAGTGATACAAATCTTAGAAAATTAAACCAAAGATGATTAAGACTTTTCCCTGGGGTAGTTGAGCATTATTGAATATAACGAACCCAGAGAAAAAGATTTTTCCCAAGTATACTAGATGTGTTCTAAGGTCTAAATGCCTGGACATTTCAGTTAACCTGATGAATATTTATGAGCGTCTTTAAATTAAAATTTTTTTTTCCAAGATGCTATAGGACGTAATCTAATACCTAAACTCTTTTTAACCTCATGAATATTTATAAGCGTTTTTTAAATTTAAAAACTTTGAATAACTACCAAATAGTTATTTTGATGGAAAATAACATCATTACATTTGCCTTTATAAAGTCTAACGTTAAATCCTAACTCCTTAAGAATTAATTTTATATACATAAGGTCCGGTGTTCCTGCTGTATATTTAGAGATTCTTGATAAAATTCAAAAGAAAAATCAGCAATATTATTTGTTCTGATCTGGCGGTTCGGCCTCAGTTATTTTCCCACCGCTGTAAGGTTGCCTCCCTCTGTCTTTTCTATAAATACCTTCATAGTAATTGTTCGGATGAGCTCTTCGCTACGGTACCTAGACTTCTTTTCATTTAAGCGCAGTACTAGACTGGCGTTGAAATCTCGTCAATTTACAGTTGAGCTGGTTACATGTAGCCGTAAGTTCTATGCTAACAGTTTCTTTTCTCGCACTTCTCGCTTGTGGAAATCCGTTCCAGCTCCATGCTTTTCAGCCAACTTTAATCTGCAAAAAAATTACATGCAATATCTATCACTATTTACTGCCCACATGATTAGTCTTTCCACTTCTCGCTCATTATTAATGTTTCTATTCTTAATTCTTCCACACCCCTTGATAACGATAAATAATAATAAAAAAAAAAAAGAATGGTAGAAGGAGTCAGGTACTTACTGGAGTGATAGAATAGGCCGAACATTTTCTCTGCATGTTGATATAGAAGTTGCACTTATCATCGTCTTGGGTCTGTGTATTGCTGCATCTGTTGATTTATCTCTATACATACGTATGTGCAAGTTTATTTCTGTTACGATTGTAAGCGATGCAGATGTAAAATACCTGTGTTTTAATTCGGTTTTTACGCTCAAAGAATTATTTTTAATAAATACTAAAGAAATGTGGCTTTCATAGTTGAGAACTGCCACACCTGGCTGAAAGAAAAATGGAAAATAGCAAAGGTATTCTAAAATTAGTTCTTCGAGTTCACGTAGTAAAATTTCTTAGTTTTGATATAAAAACCTATTTTCAAGAGACAAAGCGATAAACTATCTCCGAATCTCCACAGTGTCTCTTCTTCTTCTTCTCCTCCCCCCTCCTCCTTCTTCTTCTTCTTCTCCCCCTCCTCCTCTTCTTCTTCTTCTTCTTCTTCTCCTCATTCTTCTTCTTCTTCTTCTTCTTCTTCTTCTTCTTCTTCTCCTCCTCCTCCTCCTCATTCTTCTTCTTCTTCTCCGCCTCCTTCTTCTTCTTCCCCTCCTCCTCATTCTTCTTCTTCTTCTCCGCCTCCTTCTTCTTCTTCCCCTCCTCCTCCTCATTCTTCTTCTTCTTCTTCTTCTTCTTCTTCTTCTTCTTCTTCTTCTTCTCCTCCTCCTCCTTCTTCTTCTCCCCCTCCTCCCCTTCCTCGTCCCCATTCTTCTTCTTCTCCTCCTCCTCCTCCTCCTCATTCTTCTTCTTCTTCTTCTTCTTCTCCTCATTCTTCTTCTTCTTCTCCGCCTCCTTCTTCTTCTTCTTCCCCTCCTCCTCCTCATTCTTCTTCTTCATCCTCTCCTCCTCCTCTTCCTCCTTCTTCTTCTTCTCCCCCTCCTCCTCCTCCTCATTATTCTTCTTCTTCTTCCCCTCCTCCTCCTCATTCTTCTTCGTCTTCTTCTTCTCCGCCTCCTTCTTCTTCTTCGTCTTCTCCTCCTCCTCCTCCTCCTCCTCATTCTTCTTCTTCTTCTATCGGCTGTTCCTCTTCAGGAGGTTGACGATCACCACAACTTCCTAGCCTTCGTAAGTCTTAGTAAAGTTCGTCTTTTCATTACCCTCACGCCCTGTTCTATATTTCATTTACATAAACATGATTGGTAAGTCACTTGTTGTTTATCATTTACTAACTTGTTTTCGATATGCCCTATCAAAGATTTCTGCTGTCATTATAGAGGATTTCTCTAAAGTCTAGATACATAGGAAATCTCATTAACTATATATATATATATATATATATATATATATATATATATATATATATATATTACCACCATAGATTAAACATTGTTTAGTCGAAAGAAGAAAGAATTAACTTCTTTTTCTGGGGTCTGCTAAAGGAGGTGTACTCAATGAAAATCACAGATGCAACACACTTGATTGAACGCATAAAGAGTGAATGTGCATTATGGAATTATTGCATTGAGTTCACGTGAATCATGCAAAACGCATCAACACTTGCATCAAAAACGATGGAAATCACATTGAAGATGCTATTTGTTGATATTCCATTAATTTCATAAACATATGCATTTTTGTCTATGTGTGCAGACATTAGGGACATCTTGTATATCCCAGAAACTCCAACTGTATCTTATTTAAAAAGGCTTCTTTTTGTTTCCATTTTCCTTATAACCCGGCGAAAAACGTACACGTAATCTGATGCTAATGAGCCTTTGTTGCGAGCCAGTTTTGTAGAGGATATTTTCTACTTTCTGAGCGCCCAAACTATCAGTTCAAAAGTTACTATAACAATATCTGAAATGATTTGGAAATAAAGAAACATTCTTTTTTTGTCCTAATGGGACGGTTCGAAATAAGAAAACATTTTGTCTCTTGTTCCACTGTCTCGTCTTACTCCATTCTACGTTGAATCAACCAGCAAACAGGAGATTGTATTGTTTTTCTACAACTATCACAACGACAGAAGACCGCCGGAACTTGTGCAATCAGTTTATATTACATTTTGTGCGAGAATATATAACTGATATAAAAAAAGGCGTATTTTTTAAAAAAAAATAGGTCACTGTGCTGAAGTCAGATGTTTGGTGATATATCCGAGAGATAAGCAGAAAATTTGAATTAAAACGGGTATAATGCAGATGTTTTAATATTTACATAAATACTTTTCTTCAATAAAACATTTTAAAACTTGATTTATCTATCTTTAAATTAATTATTATAGTTAATCTTTTTTGCAATTTAATGATCTCTAAGTATATGTGTATGCGCGCATTCATTCGGTCAGTTTAATCATTATCGATACATATATCTACTTGAAAAGACACCTATATATGTATACCTGTTTATATATATATATATATATATATATATATATATATATATATATATATATATATATATATATTTGTACATATCTATGTATGTGTGTATTTATGTATAAATCTCTTCATATATATTTATCTTAGTCCATATCAGTCTCAATATGATCATCTCCGTCAATCTAGATAAATTGATAGGCTGGTAATCTATCTATCTATCTATCTATTTATCTATCTATCTATCTATCTATCTATCTACTCAATTTCTTCATATCTATCTATCTATCTATCTATCTATCTATCTATCTATCTATCTCCGACTGTTCATATCTATCTATCTATCTATCTATCTATCTATCTATCTACTCACTCCCTTCATATCTATCTATCTACTCAATCTTTTCATATCTATCTATCTATCTAACTATCTATCTATCTATCTACTCAATCCCTTCATATCTATCTATCTACTCAATCCTTTCATATCTATCTATCTATCTATCTATCTATCTATCTATCTATCTATCTATCTATCTATCTATCTATCTATCTATCAATATATATATCTCCGACTGTTCATATCTATCTATCTATCTATCTATCTATCTATCTATCGATCTATCTATCTATCTATCTATCTATCTATCTATCTATCTATCTATCTATCTATCTAATTTTGCTCATATCTATCTATCTATCTATCTATCTATCTATCTATATGGCGAGCTAGCCATATAAATTGAGAAACATGTTCATTCATATCTATAGATATATATATCTATCTACTCAATCCCTTCATATCTATCTATCTATCTATCTATCTATCTATCTATCTATCTATCTATCTATCTAATTTTGCTCATATCTATCTATCTATCTATCTATCTATCTATATGGCGAGCTAGCCATATAAATTGAGAAACATGTTCATTCATATCTATAGATATATATATATCTATCTACTCAATCCCTTCATATCTATCTATCTATCTATCTATCTATCTATCTATCTATCTATCTATCTATCTATCTAATTTTGCTCATATCTATCTATCTATCTATCTATCTATCTATCTATCTATCTATCTATCTATCTATCTGGCGAGCTAGCCATATAAATTGAGAAACATGTTCATTCATATCTATAGATATATATATCTATCTACTCAATCCCTTCATATCTATCTATCTATCTATCTATCTATTTATCTATCTATCTATCTACTCAATCCCTTCACATAACGAGATATATATTTTAGATAGATAGATATGAAAGGATTGAGTAGATAGATAGATATGAAGGGATTGAGTAGATAGATAGATAGATAGATAGATAGATAGATAGATAGATAGATAGATAGATATGAAAAGATTATCAATGAGATAACGAGATATATATTTGTATATCAAGAACAGTATTGGGGAAATTGTATGACAAATTGGAAAGTTTACTCGTTTCGAGTCACAAGTGAAATTTGTCATAAATTTCCCCACCATATATATATATATATATATATATATATATATATATATATATATATGTGTGTGTGTGTGTGTGTGTGTCTGTGTGTGTGTGTGTGTGCATGTATGTATGTAAATATCTATCTTTACATATCTAGCTATCTAGCTAGCTTGCGAGCTAGCCATATAAATTGAGAAACATGTTCATTCTGTTCATATGATGAATATATTCAGTCTGTTTATATCTATTTCATTTTGCTCATTCCCTCCCTCTCTCTTTCTCTCTCTTTTTATCTATCGATCGGTCTATCTTAGTTTGTTAATATCTGTCTCAATCTGATCATATCACAGTAAATAAATTGATAGACTGCTCATTATCTATCTATCTATCTACTCAATCCCTTCATATCTATCTATCTATCTATCTATCTATCTATCTATCTATCTATCTATCTATCTATCTATCTATCCCATTCTGTTCATATCTATCTATCTATCTATCTATCTATCTATCTATCTATCCGATTCTGTTCATATCTATCTATCTATCTATCTATCTATCTATCTATCTATCTATCCCATTCTGTTCATATCTATCTATCTATCTATCTATCTATCTATCTCATTCTGTTCATATCTATCTATCTATCTCATTCTGTTCATATCTATCTATCTATCTATCTATCTATCTATCTATCTATCTATCTATCTATCTATCCCATTCTGTTCATATCTATCTATCTATCTATCTATCTATCTATCTATCTATCTATCTATCTATCTATCCCATTCTGTTCATATCTATCTATCTATCTATCTATCTATCTATCTATCTATCTATCTATCTATCCCATTCTGTTCATATCTATCTATCTATCTATCTATCTATCTATCTATCTATCTATCTATCTGAGCCTATTTACCTTCGTCTTAGTTTCCACACAATTCTTTATCGATCTATCCGCGAATCTATATATATATATATATATATATATATATATATATATATATATATATTTGGTTGGATTGATGTGAGTTTGTCACCCTGGGTTTCACGCTTTTGCGATCGTCAGACAAACAATAAGTATCGCGCATATAATATATAAATAATCATATATATATATATATATATAGTGCCTTTACCGATTTGGCCACGAAGCAGCGCTCGGTTAGCAAGGTTGAATTTACTGTATTTAAAAAGGTAAAGGCACGTCGAGCTCAATGACGGTTCCTTATAGGATACAGCAGGTTGGAATCCTGTCGGAGGACGAATATTTTCTGCGAAAATTTCTCGGATAATCAGGCCGGTAAATGTTGTTAAAGACTGTTTATTATAAACAGAGAATTTACTTAAATATTTGTATCTATAAAAATAATGTATAAACATAAAAATGTCTCAAAACAATTGTCGGACTTTATATATACATATATATATATATATATATATATATATATATATATATATATATATATATATATGTAAGCAAATATATGGATATAGATCCGACAGTATGAAGAAAAATATACAGAAAAAAGCAAACAAAAATCCTTATATGCAATTATGCTGTTTTAATGTTAATATAATGTCAACGTCGGACGTTTCGGTCTAATAAACCATCTTCAGAGATATTCGCCTCAGAAATTTAAACAATGCTTTAGTTGTACACACAACTAAAGCAGATCATAATTTCGATTTTGATTCCGTGAAGATTTTAAAATATTTTCATAATAAAAATCTTAGGAGGATTTATGAAGCAGGGATAATATCCATCTCACGCACGGTGAATACTAGACCTGGCTTCTTTAGTATTTCCCCTTTTCTAGAGAGATTAATGCTCGACAAGCATACATATAAATTTTAGATCAAAATAAAATTCTTTTTATTTTTCATTCAAAATACTCAAATTTTAGGAATACCTTTTCACAGCGTCGCCCACGTGACGACAACGTGACCATGTTTAAAACGGAACGCTGATCTTATAAAACTTTCAGTTATCTGTTTGGATAAGTTTTGTTCTTATGTCCATCGTCTTTGTCATG
>OZ010580.1:112533535-112536035 GCA_963932145.1 Acanthosepion lycidas | reverse complement strand
CTATATATATATCAATGAATTAATTCAGAAATCATATATAAAAGTAACATATGTGAGAAAACGACCACATTTTTGCACCAACCTAATATGAATGTACGTGAGAGATTCATGGAAGATTGTAGTTTAAAAGCAGTAAAATGGAACGTGCTAACCGAACGATCCTCTGTGGCTCAATCGGTTAAGGCACGTGGCTACGTGAGGGTTCCGTATAGAATACAGGTTCGATTCCTGTCGGAGGAATATATTAGGTTGGTGCACGAATAATGTCGTTTTCTCATATATGTTAATATGTGAGAAAACGACATTATTTTTGCACCAACCTAATAACAAAGAATTTAAGCTGCTGATTACCTTGTCTCAAAATATTTAAAGATATGGTTTGTGGTACAGAATTTTATGACCGCCATGAAAAGACTAATTTTTATTTATTTAATGTTTTATCATGATAAAAAATAAAATTGAAAAACAGGCTAGCTATCCGGTTTTGACCTTCGCTCAACAGAGCTAAATCGATGTTAATAAATTAAATAGAATTATCACTAAAAAGAGATGGACAATATTTATTGGGAAAAATATATTGCTTAGATGGAAATTAGTTGGAGGCCCAGTACGAAGTCCTTCTGTTTACACAGAGAGGGCTTTAATGATAAAATATAAATGGCCTCCAACACTTGGAATTGGTAATTCGAGTGGGATTTGCTAAGAATGGTAAATGAGTCCACACTGAAACTAGTAGCACAATTATGGCTATTTAATCGGTGTTCTGCGATGGAAGAACTATAAGAATTGGTCAGAATGTCTGAAGGAGAGTACTTAAGATTGCGGATTTTCGTTGGAACGTGTTGCTTTATTCTGTCATCAAGCCTTTGAGTCGTTCTCCCTATGTAGTGTGACCCACAACTACATTTAAAGGAATAAATTAAAGAACTATTATGATGTGGAGGGAGAACGTCCTTCTGCATGGATGGAAGGACAGTCTTAGCAGAAAAGACCACACGAGTGTTAGAGGCAATGTAACAATCTCGAACTGCTACGGAAGCCTGCCTAGCATATCTATCACTGATATTACCCACCAAGGACGGCGGAGTTATACAGGATATCTTTGTACTATAGCAGGTATTAAAATCAGCAATTTTATTCTTAATTATTGACTGAACAGTGTTCAACGGCATTGTTACAGTGAGTAGTGGTAATAAACCTAAGTTCATCATCCAACTTAATCTTAGAACAGATCATTAAAGCCCTGTGGGTGAGGGTTTTAATTAAATTAATTTTATGTTTTACAGGACAAAAAGAAGTTTATATTAAACAACATTTACCGGCCTGAATGTCCGAGAAATTTTTCGAACCTGTATTCTATACGGAATCGTCATTTAGCTTGACGTGCCTTATCCGATTTGACCACAGAGGATCGTTCGGTTAGCAAGGTCAATTTACTGTATTTAAACTTCAATCATCCATGAATCTCTCACGTACATTCATATCTGCTCATAGCGTATCAAATGTAAACAAACGACGTCACACATTATGAAATTGATAAATTTCGACAATTATTTAAGACATTTTTATGTTTAACATTCTTTTTATAAATACAAATATTTGAGCAAATGCTCTGTTTATAATAAACAGTATTAAACAACATTTACCGGCCTGAATATCCGAGAAATTTTTCGAACCTGTATTCTATACGGAATCGTCATTTAGCTTGACGTGCCTTATCCGATTTGACCACAGAGGATCGTTCGGTTAGCAAGGTCAATTTACTGTATTTAAACTTCAATCATCCATGAATCTCTCACGTACATTCATATCTGCTCATAGCGTATCAAATGTAAACAAACGACGTCACACATTATGAAATTGATAAATTTCGACAATTATTTAAGACATTTTTATGTTTAACATTCTTTTTATAAATACAAATATTTGAGCAAATGCTCTGTTTATAATAAACAGTATTAAACAACATTTACCGGCCTGAATATCCGAGAAATTTTCACGGAAAACATTCGTCCTACGACAAGATTCGAACTTATATCCTATACGGAACCGTTGTTTGACTTGACGTGCCTTTACCGATTTAGCCACAGAGGAGCGTTCGGTTAGCAAGGTCGAATTTATTGTATTTATTTGTATATTTACTTGCTTAACAATTAAATTAAAATAATTGTCGGACTTAGTCAATTTCATAATATATCATGTTATTCGTTTACATTATAATAAGCTTCGAGCAGATATGACCGTGGTAAATTTGTTGTTTAAAAACAGAAATTTATCTTACTAACAAGACGCTTCCTCTGTAGGTAAATGGTATAGCACGTCAAACTATATGACGGTTCTGTGTAGAATACAGGTTCAATTCCTGTCGGAGGACACATATTTTCTATGAGATTTCCCGGACATTCAGGTCTGTAAATTTTGTTAATACTGTTTATTATAAACAAAGCATTTACTTAAATATTTGTATCTATGAAAAAATAACATATAAACAGAATATATA
>OZ010580.1:112466035-112528535 GCA_963932145.1 Acanthosepion lycidas | reverse complement strand
GTGATTTTATCAATGTCCAACTGCATGACACGAATAAGGGAGCCGTTTCTACTGCTGACCTAAAGAGCTGCACTTTCAAACGTTTTTCATTTTTGACTTCTAAATGAAGCTCATTTTTTACTTCTTCTGAATGAAATAGATTTTTGATAGTCATATCTATTTTTTTTAATCATTTCACCCCAAGCAAGGCAACAGAGCCACTAACACGCAAAGAGTTACCCAGTATGAAAGAATATAAGAAAAACATTATTATGGAGCAAGAACAATAAAAGAACAGAAGTTAAGAAAATAGAAGATAACGATTGACGTTGTATTTAAATCCTTGAAAATCGAACGAGATTGGAAAACAATAAACCAGAAGAAAGATCCCCAAGCGAGAATTGCGATAGAAGAAACTGTTATTATACTGTTACATCCAGCATCTTCGACTCTAAAGTGTTGAGATTTTATCATCAATTTAGTATTTCACTTAAATTCATAAAGGGCAGGTACGATAAAGAAAAGTTCATCAGAACAATTCCCATAAAATTATATATAGAAAATCTACAGGGAAGGTACCTTATGTTGGTACTATCACTGCGCTTAAATTCATAGTCTAGGTACCATATAGGTGAGATCGTTTGGGCACCTCGAGGCGGTGTAATGATCAGCAAGCTTGTATCGATAGAACAATGACGACTGAGTAGTGAGTTCGATCTTCACTGGGTACCCCATACTTTCTGCCTTGTGTCGCATATAAGCTATGCTTTGAAAATCGAGATCGTCAGAACAATTAACATTCCATTGCATTTCTAACATCGATGACCACAGCTATAAAAATAATTTTGGAAATTGTCAAATTTTTTATTAAAAGACATTAATTCTGCTTGTAATGGTGCCCAGTTTTTGCTGCCATTGAGTCCAATTTCAAAGGATATAGTTTTGCTTGAAATCAATGTCTTTCATGCTGATTTCAGGCTATCCGCCACCCATTGCTTTTTCGGCTCTGTGAGTAAATTTGATGTTACATAGCAGTTCATAATTCTTCTTTCTGTTTCTAACGAAAGTTTCCTGTTACTTAATTCTTTGCTTAACTTTTGGAAGAGATCTTTCGCTATTGTCACATTTTCCGACGCCTGATTTAATAAGTTCCAGATAGTTTAAATTTCTGTATTTATTTGATTTTGATGGCTCTAATTAGTAACTCACACCTTGACTTGTTCATCTTGCTAACGATCAAACATTCTCTCTTCTTACAGTTAATAGTTAGTCTGGCCTTCCTGTTGCTACCTTAATAAAATCCTGCAATATTCTTTCTATGTCTGCCAACGAACTCCATTAAAAATAACGCTTTTAGTTATATTGTAATGGTAATGATAATATTAGCCGTTTCCCTAAAAGGACACATTTCATATTTATTACTCAAGTAGGTAATACTGATTATGGTTAAATCTATAAATGTTTCCTCTTAAAACAATTTTTCAGGGAAATAGCAAAAAACAAATGGAAGACGTATAAATGTCAGATAGATTTTGGCGAGAAAAATATATTTAAATATAAAATGGAAGCAGTAGGAAATCATTTCGGATTATAAATAATGCTCCATTAATTCCTTAGAAATTACTTTGTTTCCATTCCGATAGGAAAATAAAATTTATCAGATATAAGCTTTGTGGGATCCTAACAAGAGATGTGCATTTCTCAAATGTGGTAATTGTATAACTGTGAAAGTTTCCCGTATCTAGGGTTTCGTAGAAACATGCCGGAGTTAACGGTGGTTTCACATAATAGGCTGATGCAGAAAGGCCCATTTTCTTTATTAATACTCTCAAATGCATATGCTGGTAGACATAAATTTACACTGTTAAAATAAATAAAACTGTTTAAAGTAATGAGAAATGATGTCGTATTATAAATTATAGTTTATAAATAAAATCCATTAACTTCTTTAAAATTATATTAGGACAAGAAAGTTTTTAGTTAAATTTCCTTTATTTTTACGCAAAAATACTAACAAAGTACAGTGTAACCTGGATATAAGAGACCCGAATATAAGAGAAACCCTGATATAAGAGAAACTCGGATATAAGAGAGATTTTCTCTGGTCCCAAATTAGAGCCATACTTACCTAAATAAAATAGACCAAACCCGGATATAAGAGAAACCCGGATATAAGAGACTTCTCCGGCCCCGTCAAATCTCTTATATCCAGGTTACACTGTATATATGTATATACAATGTAACCCGGATATAAGAGACCCTAATATAAGAGAAACCCGGATATAAGAGCGATTTCATCTAGTCCCAAATTAGAGCCATACTTACTTAAACAAAATAGACAAAACCCGGATATAGGAGAAACCCGGATATAAGCGACTTATCCGGTCCCGACAACTCTCTTATATCCGGGTTACACTGTATTTTTACGTTTAACAGCGACCGCTGATTTATGTAGTAGTGGTAGTATTCCCTTTAGAAAGCACATAACACAAATCTCTAATTTGTAACTATTTACATTGTCATATTCACGACATTTCGGTCGTTGTATGCTCCGGCTTTCTTCAGGTGATGTTTGGAATTTCGAACCGAACCCTTTATTTCGTTCACCGGGGTAAATTGTTCTAGTTCTATGTGTCATGCCTTTTCGGGATATCTCAGTGTCAGTTATCTCCCTTTTTTATTGACTCAAATCTCCAAGTTTTTGTTCACCTCTGCTGTGGCCAGGTATTGAACTCACAACTCTTTGGGTCAAGTCACTGGATTACTTCAACTAAAGATTTTATACACTGCATCATGTGTATATCACCTGAAGAAGGACGGAGGGTACAACAGCCGAAACGTCTTGAATATGACAGTAAAGACATTGATATTTATTAGAAGAGCAGCTAATACTTCTTATGGTTAAATCTATAAAATTTTTTCTCTAAAAACAATTTTTCAGGGAAATAGTTTTCTCAAGCCCAGTAAGTGTTACTGTTCTTTCCAGGAGTGATGAGTGCTTCCTTCCTAACCTTTTAAAAATTGTGTGGATTGTTAATATCTTGATTATGTTATTGTTTTCTCTTTGAGTTACATGTGTTATCAATTTTAGTTGTTGCTGTTGGTAGACCTCAATTGATATGATTTCTGTTATTTGGTACAGTTCTTGGTTTGTGAATATTTAGCGCCAGTCCGCAATGTTCAAAGTAAAATGATCTTTGCTAAAACCCTCAGGCTTTACTCGCTCAAAGCTTTTAATCTTAGGAAGCGATTGTGTACAGCTGCAAGTTTAGATATTTCTGAACAAGTTTGGCGTCATGCATGTTATCTGTATGAAAAGTTTAATCTGACGGGGCTATTTAATAACATAACTCGAGTTTTTAGGTTAATGTTTCGGTGTTGGGCTAAACTACTCCTAGCACAGCTTATTCTATGTTCAATTTCTTTATTTTCTATAATAAATTTGGCCTCATCTTCTATACTAAATTTGATCTTATCTCTTATACTAAATTTGGCCTTATTTCCTCTACTAAATTTGGCCTTATTTCCTCTACTAAATTTGGCCTTATCTCTTATACTAAATTGAGCCTTATCTCCTATATTAGATTTGGCCTTATCGCCTATATTAAATATGACCGTGTTTCCAGTTGAGATGGCAGTTTCTCTCCTAATCTTTTGCTAGACTGGAATGTCAGGATGTTGACTATGTCATTATTCATTTTTCAAGTTACCTGCGTTACGCAATTTAGTTGTTGTTATTGTTGAAAGTCCTCAGGTGATGTGGTTTCTGTTATTCAATGCATTTTTTGTTTGTCATTCTGTAGCGGCAGTCCACGAGATTCGAGGAAGGATGGCCTACACCGAGGCTTACACACTTCACTGACTCGAGGCCATTTTTAGCCATTGGTTAGAAAAAGCGGTTGTCTACAATAGACAGTTTAGATGTTTCCGAACGATTTTGGTACCATGCAGGGCATCCATATGAAATTTTCAATCTGACGAGGTTATTTAAGAACATGACTTGAGTTTTTAGGTTAATGTTTCGTTTTTGTACCAACTGGCGGTGTTGGGCGAAACTACTCCCAGCTCATCTTATTCTGTTTAATTTCCTTTTATTCAATACTTAACTTATAACTGATCCACACACTGAGGTATTTGAAGTCTTTAATATTTACTAATTCGACATCCTGAACTTTAATAGTTATTACTTCAACATAAATTCTAAAAAATCAAATTGCGCGATACTGATTTTTAATTTAAGTAAAAGAAAGAAAAATACTTTCTGCCTATATGCTTTTTTTATTTTAAAAATATGAAAGATTGGCTGAAATGCAAAGGCAATTTTGCAATTTTTAAGCAAGTTACTGTCAATTGGTCATAAGAGAGTTACAAAATCCATGCTGAGTATCTCTCACTCAACAATGATCCATGGTTGGATAAGCATTTGAGGAATTCCAACTTGCAAATGTAACACGGACGTCTACTCAAACAAGCGTGTCCATTAAATAAAGTAATAAAAAAATCATATCGGATTTTAAATAAAATATATAGATTGGTTCGCATATCGTCCGGCTTAGACTCCTCCCCCGTCTTTTGAACAGGAGTAGGGGTTTCTCCTGTGTTTCATAATTGAGTTTCCAGCTCCTTCTAAAGTTTTCTCATTATTTTTCTCTCTCAGTAGCACCTTGCGTCTTAGTGTGAACTGATTAAAATAATTACTCGGTAATATGTTCATGTTTCAGTTACGAAAATAAAAGCAGACATGGGCTTCGGGGTATCGGAACAGGAAATGTGCATTTATTAAGTAGGATAATTGAACCTTGCTTGGCAGTGTAAGTCATCTATAACTGGCGGTGGCTGACGTATAAGGGGTTGCATATTCGAATCCTGTCGGAAGGGTAATTTTCTTTACTAAGACTCTCAAATGCATAAACCGGTAGATGCAAATCCACACCATTTTAAAAGATAGAGATGTCTACTCAAACACGTGTATCCACTAAATATAACGTTTGAAGTAATAAGATATTTCTGTTTATCGAAATTCTCTTATCAAAGATCAACGCAGTAAATACACAAAAATAGAAAAGGGCGTAAGACAAGGATTTGTCTTCTCGCAGGACTTATTCAGCTTTTACAATGAGGCTATTCTATGAGAATTAGCAGTCCTAAGAGGATTGATTATTGATGTCAACAACAAAAGGCATGCACTGGATATAACATTTAAAGTAATAAGAAATAAATATCGAGATATAAGTAAAATCCATTAACCCTATAAGAAATTACTCAGTTTACGTTTTGGATACGATAATAAAGTTATCAGATATAGACTTCGAAATGTTCCAACGAGAGATATGCATTTCTTAAATAGAGTAATTAAACTTTCCTTGTCTGTGAAGAGAGAGATCTGAACTCTACTGGACCTAATAGTAGTTTCCCCTAAGTGTAGGGCGCAGATTTGAAACCTGCCGCTAGACACATTTCCTTTATTAAGACTCTCGAATGCACAGGCCGGTAGACGTAAATTAACATTATTAAAAAAAAGGCCGATGCCTACTCAAACACGTCTATCCAATAAGTATAAGTACTTAGTTTCAAGTAATAAGACAAAAATTATTGTTTATGCAAGACACGCCAGTTAATTGTGAACAAATTATAATGAATTAACTTCGTAGAAATGACTTTGTTTACGTTTTAAAAGTTATCAGGTATGGGCTTCGATGGATCCGAGCAAGAGATATGTACTTCGCAAATAGGGTAATTAAACCTTGCTTGGTGGTGAAAGTCTTCGGAAGTCATTCGAAATCTTCCGAGTAAGACACTCGGAAGATTTCGAAATTCCATTCACCTGAAGAAGGCTGAAGCATACAACGACCGAAACGCCGTGAATATGACAATAAAGATGAAAACAACAGTCAGAACAATGTAAATAGTTACAATACATCACCTCAGAAATATAGACAGCTCTAAAGCTCTAATTTGTAGCTCAGAAGCCTGGTTGTTTTTTGTTTTTTTCAGAGTGAGAGGTAGATATTTCGTTCATAAAAAGAATTCCTTGTCTTAAATCGTCTGACCATTTCCAAATATCAGAAAAAGAAAGAACGGTAAAATTATTGTAACGAATTCTTGCTATTCCTTCCCCCCACTACACAATTCCACATCTGCACATAGCGACTGCCCTTACTCTTGTGATTTTGCAGCTACTCATTCAGTTGCTTCGTGACGTATCTTCGTGCTTTCATTTAATCAAGTTACTGAATATGAGGGATGTGTCCTTTGATCACTTCAGCCATCACCGCGTCTGGTAACATTTTGTTCTGTGATTAGGAAGAAGACGCGCCTGAGATGTTTCTTTTCGTTGTTAGCTGTTTATCAAAATTCTATCAAATTAGTGTCCGCCGATCATTAAATTGGCAATGGATCAGTTGTAGAATGTTTCAAGCCAGAACCATTTGCTAGCGACATTAGATTAATAGTCAAACTAATCGAAACAATAATAAAGTAGCGAACAGAACGCAGATGCCCCAATGAAAAATTGACTTTTATAAAAGGATCGTACAAAAATTGCCCAGAATAAAAAGAAAGAAAATAAGGAAAAAAAAAAAAAAAAAAAACAGAGCAGAAATGCATAAAAATAATAGTTTTAAACATCATTTTTACAGATATCTTTAAAATTGTTCAAATTGAATATACTGAGATTAAGAAATAAATAAATAACCAAATTAACACTGATAAATCGATATATAGATCTATCTTGTAATAAGAGATAAAAAATAGTTGGCTCATAAGGAGATAGATAGATCTAGGTAGATAGCTAGCTAAAGATCGATTTTGCAAGATAGATAGATATATGTAGACTGAAACAGAGAGACAAGTAGATAGATTCTGATTTTATATATATATATATATATATATATATATATATATATATATATATATATATATATATATATATATATATATGCGTGTGTGTGTATATAAAATTTATTTGTTTAAATGTTGTTTTAATTGATACCTATAGTTGAGTAGATGCATCGTTTTTATTTATTTATTAAACAATATCCTTATTTATTTACACCTACCAGCTTGACTCTTCGAGAAAACCAGTTAGAAAAATAAGCGCCTACCAGCATATTTTTTTGACAATTTTTTTTTTGAAATTTTGACATATTTTTTTGACAATTTAAACAAATAAATTAAAAATATGTCGGATTAATAAATGAAAAAAACAAAAAATTCATATATATATATATATATATATATATATATATCCCCTAATACGTGGACGAAGTGATTGCTGGAGTGTCTGTATACGAAACTATAGAGTCGGGATGCTGAAGATAATATCTCTCAGCTAAGTTGCAAATATTATATCTGTTTTAATCTATCTATCTATCTATCTATATATATATATATATATATATATATATATATATATATATATATATATATATATATATATATGAATTGGGATCAAATACAGATTAAATATACATCGGAATCCTACAGAATGATAGAATAAAGGACAAATCAATCATCAATCTAGCATGTTTCACTTATATTAAAGCTTCGTCAAAGAATGAGATATGGAGAAAAAGAAGACATTCTGACACTTTTATTTTTGTGCTGTTTCATTTTCATTGGTTACTCAGGTTTTACATGCATTTGACTTGTTAAACGAAGGTTAGTATAATTCATGACCTTCCAAATTCAACGGTTTCGTCGTCTCTCCTTGAATTCGGAACACCATGAATTATATTAACATTTGTTTAACAAGACCAATGTACGTGTAACCTGATTAACCAATGAAAGTCTTTTTTCTTCTTTTTCTACATATCTGAATGCCTGATGTTAGATCAATATGTTTCTTATTTACGCTTTATCCTATCCAATCCTATATGTGGATATATATATATATATATATATATATATATATATATATATATATATATATATAGAGAGAGAGAGAGAGAGAGAGAGAGAGAAAGAGAGAGAGAGACGTATGTTTGAGGCCACCTCTGGATTTCGAATAATTGCCAAAAAATAATTTACTCGCTCACTTCCTGACAGAACTTTCTTTTGATCACATATTCAATAATAATAATAATAATAATAATAATAATAATAATAATAATAATAATAATAATAATAATAATAATAGTAACAAAACTAATCCAGTACTGCATGAAGTTTGTTAAAAATGATAACACTTTTTTGCCATAATCTACCTTGATGGCTAATGGTAATGCTAATCTTCGGGGATGTAAAAGATTAGGTAACACTATCTAAAAAAATATGTTCGCCATGTACTAATCTGTTAAATAGTTTCACCATCTTAGTTTAATAGAAGGTCATTAAATAAAGATATGAAATGTGCTGGTTATTAAAATCCAGAGGTTGGCATTCAAATTTTGGAAAATATATATATGTAACCCTCACTGATAAGGCCCGCCAGGTCGCTTACATTGAAGTGAAATAACTTTATTGCATTTGTATTCCATTAGTAAGGACGAAGCTTCTTCTCTAACTTGTGGAACTAAACTTCTAAGATGTTTTCACAAGCACTACTATTATAACTTACTTACATATTCTTATGAAATGCGACTCTTTTACTACTCACACTACAAACTTCTTCAGTAACCCACAACCTTGAGTGACTCTTGAGCCTTTTATAGGGTAAACATCAATAATATATATATATATATATATATATATATATATATATATATATATATTAATTCAATTTAAAAAAAATCAGGCTTAATGGTCCATAGATTATAATTTATTTCCATAGGTATGTGGCTTTTACCTGGTTAATTAGGTAAATTTAAAAATATATTTTCACCCTTGGAAATGTGATCGGATGAACCAGGTAAAAACCACATACCTGGGGAAATAAATTATAGTCAATTGACCCTTAAAGTTGTCTGTTTTTTAATTAAATTGAATTAATAATTGCTCTGGATGACATTGAACTGTCTGGACTACATCCTCCTTGGGCTGATCGGATAAACAATACAGGAAAAAGACACTACAAAGCGGTTTCGACCTAAAGAGTCGCCGTATTCTCATATAGAATTCATTGTTTCTTTTGCTTGTGAACATATATCAGTAGTCCCTTGCGTCTTAGTGTGAACTGATTAAAATAATTACTCGGTAATACATATTACCATACTTTTCACTAGCTACCTACCTACCTGTATATATATATATATATATATATATATATATATATATATATATATATATATATATATATATATATATGCATATATATATGTATGTATATATATATATATATATATATATATATATATATATATATGTATGTATATATATATGTATATATATATATATATATATATATGTATATATATAGAGAGAGATAGAAAGAAAGAAAGAAAGAAAGAAAGAAAGAAAGAAAAAAAAGAAAGAAAGAAAGAGACAGTCAGACAGACAGAAAGACAGACAGAGAACGAGTGAGAGAGAAAGAATTAATATAAGTAAAAGTTTGTCTTTTAGTTGATTGGTGTTACCTTCAGCATCCCGACTGCAGAAATTCGAAGGCAGTCCTGTCCGTCCATTCTTCAGAGGGTAAATTGCTGATATCCCCTGAAGAGTGGAACGGACAGGTCCGCATTTGAAACTCTGGAGTCGGGATGGTGAAGACAAACTTTTACACACATTAATTCTATTAATGTTCTATCTTCGATATCGAGCACTTTATTGCAAAGACTGCTTGACTTAAATGTATTTTCTCTCAATATCTTTTTGAATGACAGCATTTTTGGCTTCATACTATCTTTGACATCGCTATATATATATTAGGTTGGTGCCAAAATAATGACGTCATAATGTCGTTTTTTGACGTATTTTTAAAGTCAAAAAACGACATTATTACGTCATTATTTTTGCACCAACCTACTATATAGGGTTGCAGCAGAATTACCTCCGACATAATGGTAAGACTTTACATCTTGCTAGTGTCTTACACTTATGTGGCGGGCATTTCTGAGAGGTTTATCTGCAGTACCCTGTTTAAAATATATGGTAAAACAGTACATTAATTTTATTACACCCTGCTATGTTTCAATATAAGCAAAATATGTTTTGAAATACAGGGCCGTGCCCTAAGCAGTCGACCAATCAAGAAGCATTTATTACATAAAAGCAATTTTTTTAGAATCTACAGACACAGAATTTATGTAAGTTATATCAAATGTATACGAAAACAGAGGAAAGATAAAATGTATACGAAAACAGAGGAAAGATAAAATGTATACGAAAACAGAGAAAATATAAAATCTATACGAAAACAGAGAAAATATAAAATCTATACGAAAACAGAGGAAATATAAAATGTATACTAAAACAGAGGAAATATAAAATATAGGAAAACAATCATATTTTTCCCTATTTTTTGTGTTTGTTCTGTTTTTGTATATATTTTATATAACTTACATTGAATCCTGTGAGTTCACAAATTTTGCTTTTATATATATATATATACATACATATACATATAAAAATATATATATATATATATATATATATATATATATTTATATATATATATATATATATATAATATTAGTGGTTAATATATTAGGTTCGTGCAAAAATAATGACGTAATAATGTCGTTTTTTGACGTTAAAAAATATGTCACAAAACGACATTATTACGTCATTATTTTTGCACCAACCTAATACATATACATATGCAATCATATATCCAAACTATATAAATATATATACATACATATATATATATATATATATATATATATATATATATATATATATATATATATATATATATATATATATATATATATATATATAAATAATTCCAAGAGGATAGAATCCAGGAAGAACTCAATGTCCAGGACAGTGTAAGGATGTAATAAAAAGGCTTAAACACTAATATTCCATGGTCATAATTTATTCCATTGGAATCGTAAATACAATCCAATTGATCAGAATTCATCAAATTTTTGAATTTGTAGGTCTGATCAATTGGATCGTATTTACGATTCCAATGGAATAAATTATGACCATGGAATATTAGTGTTTAAGCCTTTTTATTATATTTTATATATATATATATATATATATATATATATATATATATATATATATATATATATATTTCTGAGATGAGGTATTGTAATTATTTATATTATTTACATTGTTCGGAGTGTTGTCCTCATCTTTATTGTCTTATTCACAACGTTTTGGCCGTTGTACACTCCGGCCTTCCACAGGTGACTGGAAAGTTCGAAATTAAGTTCGAAATTCTAATCATCTGAAGAAGGCTTGCGAGTACAACGGCAGAAACGTCGTGAATATGATAATAAAAATTAGAACAACAGTGCGAACAATGTAAATAATATCGGTCGGGTCCTCGCTTGAGGCATTTGGATGTCTAGTCGCACTGAGGAGCTGTAATACAGCGAAACATTACTATCTGCGAATGACACAATATATATTCAGGCCGCTAAATGTTGTTTAATGCTGTATATTATAAACAGAGCATTTACTTAAATATTTGTAAATATTTGTATCTATAAAAAGAATATATAAACATAAAAATGTCTTAAAATAATTGTCGGACTTTGTCCATTTCATAATATATATATATATATATATATATATATATATATATATATATATATATATATATATATATATATATATATATATACTTACATTATTAGTGTATCATAAATTTTGCTATACATATTAAAGAAGAAAATAATATCTATTTGAAAGCTGCTCGAATCGATATCCGACCATTACTTAGAATCGACCTCAGAATGTTGGCAATGGGAGTAATCCCAGAACTGTTTTTCCTTGTAAATAGGGCCAGTGATATGTAACAAAATAAACCTGCTGAATGGCCTGAATTTTACAACTGTACGAATCTATTGATTCACAGAATCGTGTATTGTCAAATCCAGGTCAGTAAAGAGCTAAATCGGTAACATTCTGAGAAAAAGAAATACACAGCTATTGATCGATAGCAGTCTCGTCGATATTTGTGAACACATTGTCTGTTGATCGATAGAATGAATGACCACTACATTTGGTTCGTTATTTTTATTGTAGCCGTATTGCAGGCTATTATGTAATGTTTTGCCAATCATTGATTTTTGGCATAGCAAGTCGGGCTGATGGGATAAACAATACAGGAAAAAGACACAACAAAGCGGTTTCGATCTAAAGAGTCGCCGAATTCTTATATAGAATTCATTGTTTCTTTTGCTTGTGAACATATATTAGATTGGTTCACATATCGTCCGGCTTAGACTCCTCCCCCGTCTTTTGAACTGGAGTAGGGGTTTCTCCTGTGTTTCATAATTGAGTTTCCGGCTCCTTCTAAAGTTTTCTCATTATTTTTCTCTCTCAGTAGTCCCTTGCGTCTTAGTGTGAACTGATTAAAAAAATTACTTGGTAAACCACACTGCGTTTATTTTGCTAGCTTTTTTTTCCAGCCATGACCCAGTAGAAGGCATTATTTATAATTAAATAACACAAGTCTATTTGTAAATGAGATTGGTACACTTCAGCGTGGTTTAATGGTTAGCAAACTTGTCTCACCTAATTACGCCTGGGTAGTGAGTTCGATCCTAATTGGTTGGCACATTCATCCGGCCTTATCCCTCACCTAAGCTACTGCTAGAAAATCACCTGACTTGTAACAATTGGTGGAACTTCTTCTTTTTACAATGGTGTTATAGTACAAGGCCAACGAGCCACTAGAGGTAGACGGTTACAGAGTAAGACACACAATTTATACGGATATGTGTGGAAGATAACGGTTAATCCTAGACTTGAAATGGTTAAGATCTTAGTAATCGGAGAAGCATCCAACTGAGAGTCGGTTCCCGAAAGCAGGGATTCGTTGGACGAAGCTGTTCGAGTGGAACTTACATCTTTCCAATGGAATACGAAGGGATTGAGGGTGGTTTACTACAAATGTACATGGCATGGTGGGTCTTAGCCGTGAAGGTTACAAATGGTGGAACTAAGGAATGTAGTTGGTCTGAACACTTTCCATGGAAACAGCGATAGACCAGCACTCTGGTGACATTTTGCCTGAGAGAAAGAGATTGCATGTTTGAAAAAGAAAACACAAAAATATATACATATATATATATATATATATATATATATATATATATATATATATATACATATATATATATATATATATACATACACATATATATATATATATATACATACATATATATATATACATACATATATATATATACATACATATATATATATATATATATATATATATATATATATATATATATATATATATATATATATATATATAACACTTTGAACTTGTGGATTTGTTGGTCAGGGTTTTTTTTATTTTCATAGAACTTATATTGTTAATATAATAGCATTTGATCTTAAAAATTGTTATTGATTAAAGAAAATACATTTTTAAATTATTTTTAAATATATATTCCCATTTTTTATTTCCTTGTAACAGATAAAATCGTTAGTAACAAAGAAAAGAGAACTGGTCTGTTATATCAATGCTCCTATATAGCAGTGAATGCTGAGCAATCTCTTCACAGATAAGGAGGGACAGACGATAACAATGCATAACCTGCTTAACGAATTTGTGTAAATGGTTGGCAGATCAGCGATTAGAAGAAATAATAAAAAGACAAAGCTTAATGAACAGAAAATTATGCAGATCTATGGTCCCATAGAAGAAGTTGGTGACACTTTTTAATTTTTTTTTATGTTTTGCGGAAAACAAAACAAAATAGATGGACATAATTGTAATCTTCCTTTTTATTTTATATACGTTGTTCAGTTTTAGAATCTTCTTTAGAGGATCGCCAATTTCTACCACCGAACCGAGTAGCGTAAATGCTAGGCATGCCTTTGTTTTTAATCTATAATCCTATTATTTCCAGAAACACGTCTTATTCTATGGTCCGTGTCTCTTCCCAACGTTGGCAATCATGGATTTCCACAATTTTATGTTGTTGGCAGTTCTTATTATTTTGTTATTTCTCGTAGACTTTGTTCTGCCAAACTCTCTAGATAGGTTATGCGTTAATTCCGTCTGTCCATCTTGCCTTCAATCTGTCCTGTGAGTATCAAATTTTCCAACCCTTCTTTCCTAATTATGTAACCTAGAAATTTCAATAGTCTCTTCCTGATGTTAAGTATGTGTCCTTTTCTTTCCGTTTTCTCTAAAACTTCATCGTTGCTCACGTGTTCGGTTCATAGTATCTTCAGTATCTCTCTGGAGAACCACAATTGTGTTACTTCATGCCTGTTATTCATCTGTGATGAGATTGTCCAGCATTCACAGCCGTATAGGAAGACTGATATTACGTTACAGTTCAGTACACTTTCTGCACATTCTTGTCTTACACTCCTTTCTATTCTTGTATACCTGATCAGATTACTGATCCAAAATTGAATCCAGTAAGGAATTAGGAGAAAATATAGAATTATGCAGAGAAAAAAATCAGATGTTGTCTCCAGACGTATACGATCCAAGTTTATTGTGGAGTTCACCAAACCTAATGACATTTGAAAAAAAAAATTGTTAGAAGACTATCGATAACATATTTTCAGATGAATTTTCAAATGTTAAAATTATCCTAACATTCAGGACGTAGGCGATCATTGCTCTCCACGATTTCTTGTTCTTTTGTAGTTTTTAATTAGTTTTATCTTTTTGTTATCTTGTTAATGGAATAGTGATTTTGTTTCTGAATTTTGCTATTGATTTAAAATTTAAATTTATATCTGGCTTAGTTGTTTACGAAATTTGGGAGGTTATTTATGTGTTGTGAAGTACTCCCTTTTAGAACATGAATTTGTGAAAATAGTCTGGCTCTAATTATAATCGATCCTTCTCGGCATTCGACGTCAGTTACTTTCTCACCAACTTTCTTTCCTTTCCTATCTGCAAATATTTTCCTGATAACTGTTCTTTTAAGCCGTTTTCCTTAGTGACTCTACTACACCAAGATTGGCAATTAGGTTTCACTCTTGAACTAAATCCAAGCGCCACTTCCATACTAAAATTTTTTTCACGCACTTCTCACCTGTAGAACTACTAAATTTGTGCTTCCCTGCCACCTGCAATCTTTTGTAGTTCTTAATTAATTTTATCTTTTTGTTACCTCTCCTAAACTATTTCCGACATCCATTTATACAAACTCGCTAAGTAGCTTATGCGTTGTTATCCTCTGTCTTTCTTGCATTCAGTCTGTCCTGTGAGTATCAAATTTTCCAAGCCGTCTTTACCTATTATGTGCCCTAGAAATTTCTGTTTTCACCGTGTTCGAAAAAAAAAAAACACCCTGTAAGTCTAGATACATGCATAAAAAATAAAAATGATCCTTGATAATAGGTAAAAGAATAGCCGAAAGAGCTTGGACACACAAAACATTTGAAGACTTTTTAATTTTTTTTCCAATTTTTATTTAAACGCAGTACGTTGTTAGTTCTCTTTAATGAAACTTGTATAAAAGAGTCATTGCTGATCGCATGGAGAATTATATATATATATATATATATATATATATATATATATATATATATATATATATATATATATATATATTCAATGAATATATATATATATATGTGTGTTTATCTACTGAAAAAGGCCGACAAGAAAACAATAATTAATCTTTTATCGACTTTTACCAGCATTCTAACATTTTTCCGTTTTTCGGGGGTTAAAGAATATAAAAATTGTCTACAGTTGCTATTATTCCGAGCGCTTTCGGCTAATCCTATAGCCACTATCAAGGATGTTGTTTTGGTGAGTTTCATGTGTTGCCTTCTACATAACAGTGATAGTTAGCTACCCACCACGAGGGTTACATATGGTACAAGGCCGGGTTTAACGTGAGATCTCCGAGCCCGTAGGCTCGGCCAAAAATATTCCTTCTTTGACCCCGCATAAACGGGTTCAGGGGCAGTCAACCAACCCGAACGAGACTCTGCCCTTCAGCGGAACCTCGTCCAGGTTCCTCTCCGCCCGAAGGCAGAGAGTTAGACTGTTAGCCAAGTTAGCCTTCTACATAAGAGTTTAGCTATGTAAAATCTGCATCGGAATATATGGTCTTTTCTATGCGCGACTGGTTGACCTGGGCATCACTTCTATTTTTAGAAAACCTTTAACACGCTGTCTCCACTACTATGTAGAAGACAACACATAAAAATCACCATACCAAAACAACATACTTGATATAATAGCTATATTAAAATTTAAACCCACGCTATATAACGCTTTGAACCGATGCAATTGTCAGCCTGGAATTATCAGTTATGGAATACAAGATCGATTCCTGTTCGATGAATAAGAAAATGGTTTTATTTTATTCCTCGATGATCCGTTATTCAATTGATGCAATTAGAAAAGAATAAAAATAAAGTGGTCCAGCTTGATAGTAAAACCCACCCTCAAATCCCTCACTTTACTGTAATTTATCAATAATAATAATAATAATAATAATAATAATAATAAAGTCGCCCTAAACCCAATTTTAATGCTTGCAGAAATGTTTCTTCCTAATTTATAAAATGACAAATTTTGTCCCCGAAAAGCATACAAAACAAACATAATAATACATTTCACCATTTGTAAATTATTATCAGCCCAATAAGGTATAGTTTAGTAATGTAAGGTCTTACGAAGGGTTAGATATTCTTTTAAAAAAAAATAAAAAATAAAAAAATAAAATAAAAATATTTCACATATGTACGCCGATGTTCCTTTTAATTTTGTTTGGTAATTGGATAAAAAATAAAAGCAAAACCGTCAATATTTTTTTAATAACAAATAACCCATGAGCAATGTTTCGCTGTCCCTGAAGGCTAATGAAAGGGCCGACGTCGTAAAATCAACGAGATTTCACTGTGCGTCAGCGCTCTTCGAACGCTCAAAACCGATATTTTTTCGGACCAAATTCACTCGGGGGATGCCGTACATAAAAAAGACGTCATCAGTCAATGGGTTGTTCTGGATTTGATTTCCCGATTTTCGTCCGTACGTCTGACGCAGATTCGGTCCGAAGCTGGGTACCTTGACGGTGTTTTTAAAAGGTTCTTCGGCCAGTCGGCCCGTGATCGGGTTGGAAACCTGCTTGTGGCCTGCGTCATCATGGTAAACCTTCAGGTCGTGGGATAGGCCCTCGTTAACCGAAATACGCCAAGCAGTCCATTGATGAAGAGCTTCTTCGTTCGTTGAAAATGAACGAGACGGTGGTAAAGGTCTGGATTGTTCACCCTAAAAAGAAAACAAAAGAAATTAATAAACTAATTATCTTTTAAGAGTAATTTAGAAGAAAAAAAAAGAAAGAAAAAGAAATAAACATACGAAGGGTACAGAAAATTTTCGTCCCGATTCATTTCTATAATCTGAACAAATGACTAAGCATCATGTTATATATATATATATATATATATATATATATATATATATATATATATATATATAAGTAAAAAGTCCGTGCTAAGTAATCCAAGTAGATTCTATTAATATAAAATATTGAAACTGATCCACAGAAGTGAGCTCAATATAATTTTTATTATAGAGCATATAAGTGAATTACAATTAATGGGATTCAAACGATTTACCCCATACAGGTGATCATTTCGTCCGAGGAGAAGTAATTTTTCCCTGGATTACCAATGTAAATACATTTACTAAATTCGTAATAAATTTTAGTAAATTTATTTGCATTGATAAGTCTAGGGTAAAACTACTTTCCCATGGACGAAATGATCATTCATATTATATATATATATATATATATATATATATATATATATATATATCAGTAATGCGTTTTAATTAATAATCCGACAGATTTTATTAATTAAAAGTTATTTTTAGTGTAAACCCATATTTTATTTTAGTTTATTTATTAAACTGTATAACTATTTATTTTCCTCTACGCGCTGTCCAACGGGATTCGGACCTGCGTTCTCCCGGAGCAAAACCGGCATGCTTTAAACGACTCATCTACGAAGACGTTTTTCCCATTAAGCATGCTTGAATCGTGCATTTAAGCGAAATCCTTCTCGTCATAGACTCTCGAAATTCTCATATCTGACTCAGTTTTGTATCCAAAGCAATTTGTGTGTGTGTGTATATATATATATATATATATATATATATATATATATATATATATATATATATATATATATATATAATGATCGATAGATAGATAGATATGAACAGACTTAGATAGATAGATAGATAGATAGATAGATAGATAGATAGATAATGAAGAGAACGAGATAGATAGATAGATAGATAGATAGATAGATAATGAAGAGAACGAGATAGATAGATAGATAGATAGATAGATAGATAGATAGATAGATAGATAATGAAGAGAAAGAGATAGATAGATAGATAGATAGATAGATAGATAGATAATGAAGAGAAAGAGATAGATAGATAGATAGATAATGAAGAGAAAGAGATAGATAGATAGATAGATAGATAGATAATGAACAGAACGAGATAGATAGATAGATAGATAGATAGATAATGAACAGAACGAGATAGATAGATAGATAGATAGATAGATAATGAAGAGAAAGAGATAGATAGATAGATAGATAGATAGATAGATAGATAATGAACAGAACGAGATAGATAGATAGATAGATAGATAGATAGATAGATAATGAACAGAACGAGATAGATAGATAGATAGATAATGAACAGAACGAGATAGATAGATAGATAGATAGATAGATACTAAATATAAATATACATTCTGCTATTATTTATTGAAAGATGTTCTCATATATTTGATCATGTCTTATACTTTTAATTCTTTTCTTATTTGTTTTGTTAATATTATTCTCATTGAAGTAATATTTGATGAGGAACCGTTTACTCCGACATCTAGTTAATATATATATGTGTGTGTGCGTGTGTGCGTGTGTGTGTGTGTGTGTGTGTGTGTGTGTGTGTTTCTATGTGCGTACCTCCTTGTCGCTTCTTGTCGTGGCGGCTTGCGTGGTCAAGTGACTCTGAAAACGATGTCGTCAGGAGTTCTAAACACCTGGTAGAGCTGCCCTTGACGTCAGAGTCGAAGACGAGGACCCAGATTAAGCGCGACAAATCCCAAAGACTTCAACGGTGAAACAACCGGATGATGATGACAACAGATCGCAATGGTTGAACCAGAAGATGAAGAGGGCTACACATGACGGACATTATACAAAGGGCGCCACTCGAAATTATAAACGAGTCAGCGGAAGTCCGTTACAGTCTCTGGATTCTGCATATCTAAATCGATATGTACCGCAGTGTGTGGATCACTTCCTGGCAAGGTGAGGTCCACTTTAAACAAATTCACGCCATCGGCACTTGCTTCTATTCTGATTTTCTTTTACCTTCGACCAAATCTTGCAATGCTATACGGCCATAGATAATGGATAACGAGAGCAGGTTTTGGTAAATCTGGAAGCTTCTAGCCTTGAACCTGCACGTTGGCGGGGAATGTAGTGATACACACCATCATCATAACGGAACCGATCAGCAAAGGCGAAATTAAATTCTTGGGTACGATTTAAAGTCGTCGATACTGTTGTGGATTCCGAGATGAATTCGGTCTCCAAGGAATGACAAACGCAATAATTAAATATATGAAATAAAATGTATTTACACAATCATACTGTTAGTAAGTTCAGGAACGTGGTTAGTAGCAAATACAGATAGATATATACAGTCTCGAAGTAGGACTTCCTTAGAGTCTAAGTGCTTGTAACTGACTTCTACAAGAGGTTATCTCACACTATCTCCGTTCGTATATTCTCTCACTCTCCGACTCCCGACTCCCGACTGCCGACCACCGACTACTACCACTACTGACTGTAACTCTGGGTATTTAACGGCAGCAGTCCAGGTACACTTATATGAACAAGGGGTGGACCCCATAACAGATACCATTCGATGCAACTGAGAAGTAGAAATACTTAGGTGAAACTATTAGCTTGGTGCAAAAATAATGTCGTTTTCTCACATATGTTACTATGTCAGAAAACGACATTATTTTTTGCACCAACCCAATTACTTCATTAAACAGGATCGCTTTTGAATGTACTCTCGTCTCATCGTACAATTGTTAAAAAATACCTACAGTAGAGTAAAATACGCATAACAAGGTATCATATTTCGTCAGAATAATGCTAGAGGGCATATCATTCGGTAACCGGAAAAAACGCTATATCAATATACAGTGAAAATGATACCGTTTTCACCTGGTATCACTGTAACAATTTTTTTCCCGATTACAGAAGCAGGTATTGTACAGTCTGGTTATCGTTTATTCTGTCTCTTTACAGAATTCTGTAAATGAAAAGAAAAAAAAAAGAAAGAAATGAATTCCCAGAAAAAAACTGGAAAATGAAGTCTGAGCTGAGAATTTTGCTGATAAAGATATTTATGCTTTTTTTTTGCCGAGGAATAGAAATAGGTATTAGGTTGGTGCAAAAATAATGTCGTTTTCTCACATAGGTTACTATGTGAGAAAACGACATTATTTTTGCACCAACCTAATAGTCAGTTGGCTGATTTTGATTAGCTGTATATCAGCATGTGCCGAAATCTAAATATTTTGAACAACTTCATGGCTTCAACTCCAGATAATATATATTGCTGGTAAATTTGCTATAAAATGTGTTCTTGGTCATTTTTTACATATAAACACATATTGCTGGTATTTAAAAAAAACTGTAATTTTATGTTTTCATAGCGTATTGTTTTTGTTTGGCGGTTCAATGGGGACCGTAACAGGTGATACCACCCCGGGTCATGCAGGTCCTGGGCACAACAGCAATTAAGAGGTGTTCCCACGCTCCTCAAAACTTCCGGATCGGAGGCCTTGCTGTATTTATCGATCCACCCACGAGGACCAAATGTGGCACAAGGCCGGTTTAATGTTGGTATCTCCGAGCCCGTAGGCCCGGCCAAAAATATAGCCTTGGAACCCGCCTAGACGGGTTCAGGCCCTGTCTACCTCCCCGGACGAAACCTTGCCCTTCAGCAAAGCTTCGTCCGGGTTCCTCTCTGCTAACGCCGAGAGTCCGACAGCAGTCGCTTACAGTCAAAGACTGTATCACGACTCAGCTAGACTCGGAGGTCTTGCTGTATTTATCGATCCACCCACGAGGATTGAATGTGGCACAAGGCCGGTTTAATGTGGGTATCTATGAGCCCGTAGGCTCAGCCAAAAATATAGCCTTGAAACCCGCCTAGACGGGTTCAGGCCCTGTCTACCTCCCCGGAAGAAACCTTGCCCTTCGGCAAAGCTTCGTCCGGGTTCCTCTCTGCGTTAGCAGAGAGTCCGACAGACGTCGCTTACAGTCAAAGACTGCATCACGACTCAGCTAGACTCGGAGGTCTTGCTGCCGGATGTAGTTTATTGTCAAACTTATAAATAGGAAGAGGAGAAAAACTAAACATTTTGTCCAATGGAATTAATTTTTGCAAACCTGCTTTAGCTTTACTTAATAAACTGAGCAGGTTTTTATTTTTTGGATGATTTGGGTATATTTGCCTCTGCTTATTTACTGAAATAGCTTTTGTTCGTTTCTTGATTAAATTACAGGTTGAATGACACGCATTTGCTGTGCATAATAATGTTCGTTAGAATTATATGGATTTTGATGAGGTTCTTTAATTACAAATAACGATATAATAGCTGACCACACACAACCGAGTATGCCAATCCCTGCCTGCCTGCAGATGCCTGCTCAGGCACATTTTTGCTTGTTCAACACCTACAGACCCAACCTTTTGTTGATATTGCAACTATGCTGTGAGGATCTTAGTTACAGTTTCTGGGAGATAACGAATTATCTGGCATGATCAACAGTCTGAACAAGGCCACTACGCACAAACCCTCTAAGTTGAAATGATGAGCCCCCTGTTGTGACTGCCTGATCCAGTTTTCCTCGCTACTTCTCTCTCTTTTTTAAACTTATTCACCGTTTTCTTGATGGTTCTTGAATGGGCTTTGAAGATGGAAGCCAGAGCACGAATACTGGTACCATTACTGAAGGCCTGAATTTTGCTTTCACCGTTGCTCAGTTGGAAAGATATAGTCGGGCTGATAAAAACGATTTTAACTTGTTCTCTTTCTAGCTAAATACCTGAAAGGGTTTTTCACTATTTTTACGACAAATGGTGTCAAGATGTCTGAACGTCGTATCTGAAAACCTGGAAAAAAGAAACTCCATTAGTTTAGTGGGTTTTTTTTTAGATTTGAAACATTTTGTAGGATGGACAATTATCCCATGCTGTTACACGATTTGGACAATTTTTGCTGTTACACCCGGAATATGATGAACTCTCCCGTCGTATTCGACGTATGAGGGTCAATCAGGAACCGACAGCCCAGACAATTTGATTACAGTGGTAAAGGCTTTGTGTAGAACCAACCACACATTTTGAAGGGACTAATGCAGAGACCTGGTATACTATGAATTCAGAGTTTTCCTTCTCCTAGACCAGTTGCCATCCGAGTCTGTCCTGCTATTCACCCATAGCTGGAGAGAGAGAGAGAGAGAGAGAGAGAGAGAGAGAAGAAGAGGATTAATTTACGTGCTAATACCTTGGGAAAGGTATTAGCACGTAAGTGGAATTCGAACTCGGCTCTCTGATTCCTCAATCCGAGTCGCTATCCAGTACTCTAACGTGCCTTGTCATATACCTATACATATATTATTAACCTTATATAAGGTTAATCATATTTTCAGTGAGTGATAGATAGATAGAAAAAACCGAAAGAGTGGAAGAGTTTAAAAAAGAAAACACGAACAAAAATATTATACAACGAATACAATAGAATGTAAGAAGAAGAAGAAAGCAAACAGTACGAATTCTGAATATTCTATTTGATTGTTGTGATTATCACTTAAAGGAAGGAACTAAAAGCATGTTGACAACAGATGTTTGTCACACCTGCGTTTAATGTGTGTTCGCTTATGTACATATACGTCTTTTTCATACACAAATGTCGTCAATAAGAAAAGTGAAAGCATGATTCCTATTGCTGACTCATAGGTCTATTTAGATCAGTTACTACCAAAATGGGCGATACCGACCTCCTGGGGGCAGTAGACAGATCCAACAAGGGCGGTTAGAAAAAAAAAAGTGGGTAGCCAGATGGTGGGAGTGGCACATCTGAACCCTAACATACACTAGACACACATTTGTACCCTAAGTATATCTTGTCTTCACTTTACAGTGGGTCCCATTTATATAACAATCATAGGAAAATACTCATTTGACATGCAATAATACGAGCTTGACCTTCACTGGAGAAAGGTTAAGGCTGTGTCTATATGTGGAGGGTGTTTTGGTTGTGTTTTTGTACGCAAGCAGGTGGGGACCACTAAAATCTTGGAACCACACTGGTATAAAGCAATTCATACTGAGAAATAAAAAAAAACAAAAAAACATCAACTGACACATATAATCCTTCTGTTAAGTTAAACCAACAAGGTCTTCCTGTTTAATCTGTTTTTCACTTTGACAATTCCTCAACTCGCACATTATGTAAAAACAATTTTCTTTATGAATTCTCACTTAAATTACTTCTTATATTGATCACACATCGTCGGTTGACTTATCACTTATCGATTATTATTCATTTTTTGGTAGGAGATAAAATTGTCAATATTTTCAATTATAACTAATACATCATGTATTACGTGTTAATGGAATAGCGATTTTGTTTCTGAATTTTGCTATTGATTTAAAATTTAGATTTATATCTGGCTCAATTGTTTACGAAATTTGGGAGGTTATTTATGTGTTGTGAAGTACTCCCTTTTAGAACATGAATTCATGAAAATAGTCTGGCTCTAATTATAATCGATCCTTCTCGGCATTCGATGTCAGTTACTTTCTCACCAATTTTCTTTCCTTTCCTATCTGCAAATATTTTCCTGATAACTGTTCCTTTAAGCCATTTTTCTTAGTGACTCGACTACACTAAGATTGGCAATTAGGTTTCACTCTTGAGCTAAATCCAAGCGCCACTTCCATACTAACAGTTTCTTTTCACGCACTTCTCACCTGTAGAACTACCAATTTCTTGCTTCCCTGCCACCTGCAATCTTCAAAAATGTAAATGCAACGTCAATCGCCATCTTCTGCCTTCCTGAAACCTGTTCCTTTATTGTTCTTTCTCTTCACTAAAGTCTTCTCATTCTCTTATACTCATAGTAACCTTTTGCGTCTTAGTGGTTTTATCACCTTGCGTGGGGCGAAAAGCTTGAAAGGAAAACCAAAACAGAAGATCAAATTTTATTTCAAACAACCTGATCCTACTAGACATTGGGTCATAACCTTCAAAGGCTTTACGGCCATATCACATTCAAACACCGATTCTTTTACGGTCATCGAAGTTAAGTGACGTCGAATCTGATTTGTATCTAGATGGACCGCTTGGAAATACCAGGTGGTCTAAACTTGGATGTGCAGGTGGTGTAATCGATAACGGCCCAAAATTGGAAATCGGAGAGCCGAGTTCCAATTATAATTTGGCACGTTATATTCACTTAAACGCAAATAGTCTTGTCGAAGGTAATGAACCATCTCTTCTCCTCCCAAATATGGGTTAATTAGTAGGACATGTATTTGCAAATTATTATTATTTCCCCAAAAATCTGACAATCTAAAAAGGGCTTTGAATAAACTAAAAATGTTGATAAACCGTAAAAACGAATCAATAAATAATGACCTTCAAAATGTAAATTATTTCTTTTATTATTTGTTTCATATGACTTTTATTATGGAATGAATTCCTACGAAAGACATATGTTCGCTTGTTTCGTAATGGTGGCTATATTTTGATTCAATCAGTTATCTATGCATTCGTCTGTTTATCTGTCTATCTAGTTTTTTCATGAAACGTGGTTTCAGTTAAATTTCTGTCTTCAATTGTTAGCAAGTAAATATGTAAAACCTGTTTGGAATATTGAATTACCTTCCATCGTCTGTCACTGGGAAACCTTTGTCAACAATCGGATCCGACGCATATATTTTTAGCGCAGAGCAACATTTCTTTCAGTAGACAATTTTTCGGTCAATATTGAATTTAGACTTCAGTGTATTTTGGGGGTGCTAGCATCGAACTTCATTGTGGAACTTCATTTAACATTATTTAAAACAAATCCATCGCTTTGACTGAACTAAGCTTGCACCTGGTTTGCTGGTTGCACAGTATGTTTTCCTATGTACGCTATGAACATTTAAGAGTCTTAATTAGCTTTTATCGATAAACGAGCGATTTCTATTCTCAGAAGAAAATTTTGAGAGGAAAAAGTTATTAATCTAAACATCCAATCGATTGTTTTGTTTGTTTAACGACAAATCAACTACTTATGGGTCATTTAATGTTGAAATTTAATTTTCTTCGAAGCTTTGAAGTAATAAAACTATAATATACGTTATTCTGCTTTCGCAATTGAATGTATGGTAGATGTTACTCAGCTTTTAAGCATATACATATTTGCTTGGACAGAATTACTAGACGCGGTGATGTGTGTGTTTTATGATGTTGAAGTTATATTTTCGAATATAGTTTGATTTTTTTTAAAGAAATTCTAGGATATTAATGTCATGAAAGAGTTCTTTCATGCAAGTTCTTTGATTCTATTTGGCGGCATGTCAAACACTTTTTTAATACCAAAATCTAAATACATAATTTTATTATAAAATCTATCTTTATATTATTTTTAGTGTTGTAATGATCGTCATTTTGCTATAAAAATGTATTGTTGGTCATTTTATTAAAAATATTCTGTTCATTTTTGTTTGGGGCGGGGGGGTTACTATTTGCGCATAGCTGGGACCCTAACAGGTGTTACCTGGGAACAACGACAATTAATAGATTGTCCCCAAAACATCCAAACACTCGCTCGCTTTGCTACCAGATATATAGCACTGACGGAGATGTTGATATCAATCAGTCTTTAATACATTTTCAGCAAAGTTTCACGGGGTTTGATGCGAAACAGTTTCCGACACACTCTTGCCTATGAGGAGGTATGGTGGAGTAATGGATGGCGGCTTGGATTGAGCAATCAGAGAGCCGAGTTCGAATTCCAGACGAATCAATTACATTCACTTACGTGCTAATACCCTTGGGAAAGGTGTGAATCCTCTTCTACGCCCCCAGCTAAGGACAGACTGGGTTCTATAGCCTTGGATAGCAACTGGTCTAGGAGAAAGAAAATTCTGAATTCAAAACCTGCGGAGGGCCGTTTGGGGACCCTGTGGCCCTTCAAAAAGTGTGGCTGGTTCTGCACGAAACCTTCACCACTATAATCAAATCTCATGTGCTGTTGTCGGGCTGTCGGTTTCCTGGGAACTGATCTGAAGCCTATACATGCGGGTTTGGGGACCGCTTGTGAATTCCAAATTCCCATGAAACTCCAATATTGGAGCCGGCTCAACCAAACCGGTTGCATCTTGTTATCATTACATAAAATTTCCCATCATCAAAATGGTTCTTGCAGTTATAGAAAAAAGCCGTAATCAGTTGATGCAAGATGATGCAAATATAGCGGGAGAGATAGAACAGACCAACCGAGATCCAAAATTGTTTCCTGTGTTTTCTTGCTGTATGCGGCTATCAATTATTATGGGGAAGAATAACATTTTTATTTTAATCCACGGTGTACGCTGCTACTTACGGAAAAAAACTAAGATAAGATAGTGTAGTCCAAATTTATTAAATGTCATGTATAATTAGTAGCTAGGAGGAGACATTCACTAGAATTGCTTTTCAAAAATGCAAATTACAGATAACTCAACTTATTTATAAGTCTAACATTCCTCTGTGCTTTGAATATTGCAGTCACATATGTTACGGTGCTCCTGCTATATAAATAGAGATTATTGATAAAATCCAAGAATCCGCAATATTATTGGTCCTGATCTGGTATCTCGGCTTCAGTTACTTTCTTTCCCACCTCCGTAATGTAGCTTTCCTCTGTCTTTTCTATAATTACTTTCATGGTAATTGTTCTGATGAACTTTCCTCTATGCTACGAAGAAGTTATGAATTTAAACGCAGTACGAGAATGACGACAAGGTCTCATCAATTTACATTTGATTTGACTAGATCTAATCGTAAGTTCTTTGCTAACAGTTTCTTCACTCGCAAGTCTCGCTTGTGGAAATCTCTTCCGGTTTCTGATTTCCAGCCTCCTTTGATTTTCAAAACATTTAAATGTCAATCGTTATCTTCTGCCTTCTTTGATCCTTATACTTTTGTTGTTCTCGCTCCTTAATGGTTTTCTTTCTCTTATCCTTACAGTCAGTAACACCCTTGTGTCTTTGTAGCTTTACTGTTTTGCTTGTGGGTAAATGATTACAAAATGATATGTATCGTCTCTACCAATCTGTCTTAACGACGTTAGAAGAATTACGCACGGACTCGATAGACTCCTGAAGATGTTCGGAAAGCATAATGACCGAAACGTTCTTATAATAACAACAAGGATTAGACATTTTTCACAAAAATTCATTATTAATCTTCATTTTATATATATATATATATATATGTGTGTGTGTGTGTGTGCGCGCGTGTGTGCGTGTTTTTGTATTCCTGTATATGGAATATGTGCGCGCAGAAATTAAACTACTTTTTACCATATGTGCAGAAACTGGCGATAAAAAACAAGTTCGCTTTTCGAATTTGTTAACGTTTTTTAGTATTTTATGATAAGACTGTTGAAATTTCTTATCACGCTGACTACTAGTGGCCAATTAGAGGAATATAACTTCAAACCCCAAAATTTATAAGAAGCTCCTTTATCAGAGCCAACATTGTAAGTACCAAATTTATAAGAATCAGCTTTATAAGAACAAGTTTATAAGAGCCAGAATTATATAGAAACAATTTTATAAGAGTCAACTTTATAAAAAACATCTTTATAAGAACCAACTTTATAATAACCAACTTTATAAGAACCAACTTTCTCAATAGCCAACTTCATAAGAAACAACATTATAAGGGACAACTTTATAAGATCCAACCTTATAAGAGCCAACTTTATAAGAACGTACTTTATACAAGCCAACTTACACACACACACAAAAAAAAAAAATACGAGTAGTTGTTTTCTAGTCATGGCATTCTTTTCACACTAAAAGTATCACAGTGAAAATATTGTTGGCACGAGAAAACTCGTAGTCGTCGTTGTAATAAAACTGCCAACGACGAGTTATCTCGTCGTTGACAGTCAATGTGTTGAAAACAACCGAAGTCAAGAACTTCAACCATTATAACGTGTCTGTTTGGTGCGTGAAACGGTGAAGAAATAACTTTCTCCTTCAGTACTACTGGCCGTTGGTTATGGCATTCTTATTCTAAAATGTGCTGAATCTAAAGACATATCATAGATGAGCTTCGATTCTGACGATTGACGTTACACAGTCTTCATATTCAGTATATTCTAGAAATTCATATAACTTCACAACAACGTTAGCCAAGAGAGCATCGGCCCGTAATGTGCATGTGTGTTCGTGACTGACTGTGCGTATAGTAGCCTTGAAAACCATTTGCTTAGAGATTCCTTATCGATTTCACGACACGTCATCTATCGATTGACCGGGCCATAAAGGTGTTAATTAGTTACCACGACAACAATCGATTTGCGCTCACAGCGAGTATACCACCCGATTGGATTTTAGCACAGTTATTGCGAATAAGAAGAATTCACACATACAGACAAACACAGGCATATGCATTTGTGAGCCGGGTTGCCGGGGTTAGGGAAATTTTCTTTGACTCATATTTCATTAAATAAATAATGGCCAGTTCAGTGTTTTCGACAGCAAGTAAATTCAATCCCTATACACACATAAACTCTCAAGGAAAAATACTTATATATTAGTTTCTATATTAGTCTACAAAACAACATATATATATATATATATATATATATATATATATATATATACCTACACACACATACACATACATATATATATATACCTACACACGCATACACACATATATATATATATACCTACACACGCATACACATAAATATATATATATATACCTACACACACAAACACATAAATATATATATATATATATATATATATACCTACACACGCATACACAGACACACAGACGCACGCACACACACACTCATATATATATATATATATATATATATATATATATATAAGTGTGTGTGTGTGTGTGTGTGTAATAATATAATAGCTGGTCACTCGTATTCGAAGACACACGTCTATTAGGGCGACTAACCAATCAATATTGCAGATGGCTGCTATGTGGTTTATACTGTAACTATGCTGAGCAGACCTTAGTCACAGTTTCTGGGAATGAACGTGATCAACAATGTCAACAAGGCCAGCACGCTTAAGCCCTCGGTCATGGTGACTTGTGACTTAGTGCTAGCACAGCTATCGACGGCTCCCAAGGGTTCCATCTACCCAATTTCACTCACAAGGCTTGGGTCAACTCCTAGTATGGTTTTCAGGCACTTTCCAAAGGTTTCGCAAGGTGGGATCGATCCCTTCAGTTCGATAACATCAGGAAATCACCTTTTTGACAAATCGACCATGGTGAGATTTGAAACCGGATCTCGTGTCCATATATATATATATATATATATATATATATATATATATATATATATATAAGTTAACATTGAAGTCAACACTCAGAGGGGACGGGCTGTTTTATGCTGAACGGAATCGTCAGGCTTGACGATTGCGTATAAACATTTAACAGACTGTCGCCTCTTTGTGTTGATTTCAGTGACCACTTTTATATTTACTTACGCTCTATCCCTGATATTCAACACTTTAACCTATAAGTATAGCATACCTTAAAACTTCATTATATCACATTATATATATATATATATATATATATATATATATATATATATATATATATATATTCGTCCTCTTCGGGGGTCTTTATCAAGGCAATGTAGAATTTATTTTGTTGCACGTATTAATATTCAAAAGGAAGGATGTAATTGGTTTATCATCCTATATTGCCTTGATAAATCCTTCAGAGGACGAAACGCGTCGGCTAAGAATTGTTTTCCTCTTGTCTTTTTATTCATTTGATTCCATTATAGAACATTATTCCTCAAACTTTGAACAAATAAATGGTAAAATGAAAAACTTCATATAGTGACGTGTTTCCTTCCAAAAAAAAACTTCTTCGGACAAATAACGTTTTAATTGATAAAAATCAATCGTATATATTGCAAACTAACTTAAAAACCGGACTATCGGGCGGTATTTAAGCAAGCTCCTGCGAAGGGCGCTTGATTGGGCCTTCATCACAATATGTAGGGAGGAGTAGATGCGATAGGCAACAATAAACTACAGAAGAACTCAAAACTGATCGTTGCATTTAAGTATTGCATTAATATTTAAGCTTACCTTTTAAAAGTTCAACGATAATTCTTCTGCCGCCACTTAATTTTAAGACAGTTTGATGTGCGTAGGTCCTTAATTTCCGTACAAATAATTATTTTTAAATCATGGATGACTTTCACTGGATTTCGCAATTAATTTCGATTATTCCCAAATTTATAAAAATTGTTATCGCACAAAAAGATTTGTCGCAAAAATTCACACAAAAAATCGCCGAAAACAATTGTATTAATGAAAACTTGGGAATTTAAAATTTCAGAAATACGGATCTCGATCCGGCCTGGAATGTTCTTAATTTACCCACAGAGTCGGCTTGGTTTTAAAATGGTATGATATGTTGGGCTACAGCTTATAGGAATAAAGTTGAAAACACGAATAATTATATTTCCAAACACTAATTTGAGAACTATAATTTTGTTGTACTTTTTTCTTCATGTTTTCTATTACAGTAAGAATTTTGATGATTTAGACCTCGTAGTTTGCCACGGTTAGTGTTATGGAGGGTTTGTAGAAGCTTCTATGTAGAAGTTGTATTCTCTGAGTAAGCCTAAATTCCTGTTTATATATATATATATATATATATATATATATATATATATATATATATATATATATAATTTTGTATTTGGGAAGCAATCCCTCATTTATACAAGTTTCGTTAAAAACGACTGACAAAGTGACGTGGTTAAGTTTTTATTTAATTTTTCTTGTGTTCGTATAATTTTTTTCTTTACTCAACATTTGACACGAAATTCACCGAATGTTCTGTATGTCCGAGAGCTTTCAACTATACTTTTAGCCATTACCAAGAATGATTTTATTCTTACTTTTAACTGAATGTATGGATTATATATATATATATATATATATATATATATATATATATATATATATATATGTGTGTGTGTGTGTGTGTGTGTGTGTGTGTGTGAGTATCTAGAGTTATAGGACGATTTTTATTTTCGAAACACGGTCGTCATTAATGTGACCACGTTCATAGTTTTTTGATTTTGTTTTTTTTTTTAACAGTGTTTGGGATATAAAAAAAAGGCCATTCTCATAGTTCGAACATGACTCGAGATTTTAGGTTAATTTTTGGGCTTTGTAGCAACTGGCTGTGTTGAGTGAAACTACCCTTAAACTTTTTCTATGTTGAATTTCCTCATCTCATATAGTAAATTTGTTAGAACAGTTCCGCACACCAAGTTATTTGAAGTGTATAGTATTTACTAATTTCACATTCTTAATTATCTTATACTGAATTAATGGTATGTGTCGTGATAGTTTTCATTCTAATTCCAGGTGATAGTTTCTGATTTGAAAATGTTTATCTTGAGATGTATTTCTTGAAACATTTGGTAGGGATGTTTGTTTTTTGTTATACAATATATATATATATATATATATATATATATATATATATATATATATATATATATGTGTGTGTGTGTGTGTGTGTGTGTATTCATATATGTATGCATATGTCTATACATGCGTATATGTATAGACAAACACGCAAGCGAATACACATTTATTAAAGCGTCTGCTTATTTTTCCTTCCTCCTCTTTTTTGCATGTTTTGGTTGGCGTGCGAGTATGTCGACCAAATAGTGTCAGTAAAAACCTTCCATCAATGACTCAATGGGGAGTTTGGGCTATTATAGCTTGTGATGTACACGTTACAGTCCCGCATTGGTAGAAGCGAAAACATGCCCGATTAGTGAGGTTTGGACAAGGCAAATAAAAAATATGGCGGCGTGTTTATGCTTCTGTGAAACCGAGCGATGTAGTTTGATCTGCCCTCAGCAGCCGGACTGGAGAGGAACCGTTCTTGTGACAAAGATGCCACCACGGGTTACATATATATATATATATATATATATATATATATATATATATATATAGGCAAATGTGAACATATCTTTTCTACTATTATGAACAAAAACACACTCACACACGTACACACATTAACATAGATGTACTCAGAAGCACAACAAATACATACAACGTATTAAAAGATACAGAACGTTGAAATAACGGTTCTCGAAGTTAAGCAACATAGAAATGGCGGAGAGCTTGCGAATACTCGGTGCTGTAAGCTTGGATGTGCGGATGGTGCAATGAATAATAGCTCGGAATTGTTAATCAGAAAATCGAGTTCCAATTTCAGTTGGTTCGTTATATTTACTTACGCGCAAATACGCTTGAACAAGGTGTGTATCCACCTCTTGTCCGCTCAGCTAATGGCTTAATTACCAAGACTTGTGTCACTAAAGTATAATTATCTAAAAAAAAAAATCTTACAATGTAAAAATATTTTCTGGCTTTAAATAACCTGAAAAAGGTTGATAAACTGTAGAAAACGAATAAATCAAATGAAATCCCATGTAAGGCGTTTTTCCTTCAAAACGATTTCTTTAAACGATATAGTTTTTTTATAGAATCATATATATGTAGTCATTCTCTCCCCCAACATATATATGATTCTATCAATACAACATTCATTATTCAGCCTGAAGAAGTCCTTTTCAATATGTTTCGAAAAAGAGAACAACATAGAGGATAGGGAACTGGAAGAAGACCAGGAATATACTTAGGACAACTGATATCATTAAAGGAAACTCTGAAAATGAAATAAATCGTCGTAGTACGTGGAAAACATTTAATGATATTGATACAAATAGTACCCTGGAAAGTTTTAATGTTTTCTTATTTTAATTTTTTGATGAATCATAATTCTCAAATTTAATGGCTAAATAAATTCTTTAATAGTCTCACGGTGATAAAATAACCGTGAAAATTCCCATATTTCCTCGTTAAATATTTGAGCTTAACAACTTTAATGAAATATTGCAATAAAAATTATAACTATGTAAAAAAAAAAATACTTACATAAAAATGTAATGTTGATTTCATTAAAACAGATGCTAAACACAGAACGTTATTGTTTTCTCTTGCTTTCTTTATTTCTTTTTTCTTATTATTACTATGGTGGTTTTCTAAGCGTAGCTTATATGTTGCACAAGACTAAAAGTATAGGGTACCCAGTGAGGATCGAACTCACTTTTCAATCGTAACTGATCTAGCGAGACAAGCTAGCTAAACATTACACCACATGGAAGTGCCCATTATTATTATTATTACTATTATTATTAATAATAATTATTAATTATTATTATTACAATTGTTATTAATAATAATTATTATTATTATTAATAATTATTAATTATTATTATTATTACTATTATTATAAATAATAATTATTAATTATTATTATTATTGCTATTATTATTATTAAAAATAATAATAATTATTATTATTGCTATTATTATTATTAATAATAATAATAATTATTGTTACTATTATTATTAATAATAATAATTATTATTATTACTATTATTTTTAATAATAATAATTATTATTGTTACTATTATTAATAATAATAATTATTATTATTACTATTATTATTAATAATAATAATTATTATTGTTACTATTATTAATAATAATAATTATTATTGTTACTATTATTAATAATAATAATTATTATTATTATTACTATTATTATTAATAATAATTATTAATTATTATTATTGCTATTATTATTAATAATAATAATTATTATTACTACTATTATTATTAATAATAATAATTATTATTACTACTATTATTATTAATAATAATAATTATTGTTGTTACTATTATTAATAATAATAATAATTATTATTATTATTGATAATAATTATTAATTATTATTATTATTATTATTATTAATAATGATTATTATTATTATTACGAATGCTTTATATTTCTCACTAAAGCTGATATATTTTTCTTCTGTCTTCCCTCGCGGCCAAAACGGAATCGACCATTATTTATCTGCAGCAATGGTAGGGTGTAGCCTACGTGCGAAGTTACTTGCTAATTAACAGAGGATCAAGCAGAATTATAGAACGATTTCTTTGCAAGCAAACATAACGAACAAACAGCCATTCACACATTCATGGCTTTAGATAGATACGAGAAACAGGAAAATAATGTTTATAATATCCATCGATTTACTTTAAAACAGATTGTCGTAAAACTTACTGGCTAACAAATAGAGTGTCAAATGCTTTCTAGTTACCTCGAAATATTCCCGGATGCGGCAGACTCTAATTTAAACCAGGACCGCGGATTTTTCTATGCGGGAAATATGCAAGTTACTCGAATAATTTGTCTGGTATAACAAAATAGGGAATTAAAATGACTTCACCTCAATGGACAATTATCTATGTTCTATAATTGCCTAACTTTCTATAAAACTTTCTTTTTTTTTAAATAATGTCAGGACGTATTCCTGTCCTTTAGAATAAGACTAACAAAATAGCAGATTCTCAGCTAACCACCTACTAGTATTTTTTTCTTTTTTATGCGCTGTGTCCCCATCACCACGGCGTCCTGGGTAAGACGATAAACTACGTCCAGAAGCAAAGCCTCTGATCAGGAGGTTTTGAGGAGCGTGGGACCACCTCTTCATTGCTGGTGTTCCCAGGTCCACTTTTTAACTATTTGCCCTGTTAGGGCAAATAGTTAACCCTCAAACTGAGGTCAAAACAACATGAAAGTGTAAAAATTGGTTTCAATACGAGCAACACATTTTTGAAGAGAATAAATATTATCAGCAATACACATTTGAAGGAAAAAATATTACCAGAAATACATTTTTGTAAAAAAAAATATTACTAGTAATAAAAATCTTGTCGGCATTAAATAACCCATTGAGGTTGATATGCCGTAAAACAAACCAAACCAAACCAAACCCTCAGGACGTAGGCAATCCATAATCTCTTGCCCTTTGTAGCTCATAAAAAGTGTCTTTTTTATTTCTCCGAAAGCCTATTCCGCCATCCATTTACTCAAGCTCAACTCAAATTTTACTCAAGCGTTGTTTTACTCTGTCCCCTTTACCCTCAATCTGTCCTGTGAGTATTATATTGTTTAGCCGTCTTTCCTCACTATGTGCTCTAGAAATTTCAAATGTCTCTTCCTGACGTTAAGTTTAAATTTCCTTTTTGGTTCTATTTTCTCCAAGGCCTCGATGTTGCTCACATATTCGATCCTTGGTATTCTCAGCATCCTTCTGTAGAACCATATTTCTGTTGCTTCATGTCCAGCATTGATCCAGTGATTATCCAGCATTCACTGCCATAGAGGAGGACAGGTATCACGTAACAGTTCAGTACTCTTTTCTTTTTTTATAACTATTTTTTCTGCTTCTTAATACTCTGCTTAGCCCCTGGGATGCATCTTTTGCTATCCAAATGCGTCCTTGGATTTCAGTGTCGCACATTCCGTCTTTCGTTAAAACACTTCCCAGATTTTACCAGACTATAAACTGTATTATAGAAGAAACTATGAACTGTAGATAATGGTAATTACATGTACTGTAAATAGAGCAAAATAAATAATGATAACTAACAAGAAGCGGCTAGTCGACTTTGTAGCATCGATGTTTAAAATTATTCACTACAGACCTTAAAATACAAGCGCAAATAACTCTTTTAAAATCTTCTTCTTTATGAGTCGTGCCACCTCAGGACGTGGGCGATCATGGATCTCCACAATATCCTGTCCCTTATAGCTCTTAATAACTTTTGTCTTTTTGTTATTTTTTCTAAACCCTGTTCCGCCATCTATTTACTCAAGGTTAATAAATATGTTATGCGTTGTTTTCCTCTATCTCTCTGGCCTTCAATATATCCTGTGAGTATCAGATTTTCCAAGCCCTCTTTCCTCATTATGTGCTCCAGAATTCTCGACTCTCTCTCTCTTCTTGATGTTAAGTATAAGTTTTCTTTTGTTTCCATTTTCTATAAAACTTCGTCAGTTCTCACATGTTCAGTCCATGATGTGCTCAGCATTCTTCTTTAAAACCATATTTCTACTGCTTTAATGAAGATCTTCGAGGAGATTTTCAAACATTCATTGTCATATAGAAAGACAGATATCACATAACAGTTCAGTATTCCGAACCCGACTGGAATTGAAACTCGGTTCTCTGATATTCAATTATCCATTAAACAACTCGCACATCCAAGCTTACAGAGCCTAGTATACCCAAGTGGTTACTCATCTAGATACTGACCAAGATCGACCTAGCTTACTTTCTGTGATCGTACGAGAACCGATATGTCAACGTGATACGGTCGTAAGTTAAGATGTTTAGACATGGAGGTGCTGGTACTATGTCTGTCAAACAAAGGCACGAAAGATTTCAACAACTATGGTTAATTCCACCTGAGATTGATTAACCAGATACTGTTGACACCAACAATGACTGAATTTAAGAAATTTAATGAATACGTCTGCGATTGTTGGTACGTTGTAGAATGCCTGAACCATAAATATATTTGTCTTTGATTTAGTTTTTTTTTACAACAAAAAAGAGTAAACAAAAAAAAAAGATGATAGAAAACATAGTGATCAAATCGTGTTACAAAAACGTATAACAAGGGAATCCATATTTTATATATGATGCTCTTAAGTTTTGTTGTATTGATAATGATTATATTATAGCTACTGAACACACACATACTATATTTATGAAAGAAACATGCTCAATACTGAAGATTGATCGTTGGTAGATATAATGTGAGAAACGGAACCAAAACTACCTAGTGACTAAGTTTATTGCTTCAAGCAATTTTCAAACCAAGAGAAATTAAGGAAAACGAGAAGAATAATAAACTGGCTCTTCCCAAATCTTTTGTTTAGGGATAATGATTTAGGTTATTTACGGTCATGACCTTTAATTTGCTTATTTTATTTATTCATAATTTAAAAAATGCCCCTATAATTTATTTTTAGGCATGTCTGATTAAATAAATTACAAACATCATGTCTGCTTATTTTTAGCATAATCCTTTCGTATTCACGAATATTTTTTCTGTGTATTACAATCAAATAAGACAAAAATGCTATAACAGTGAATTTCACTATTAAAGCGCATTTCTTGCCTCATTGGATTGTAATACACGGAAAAATATTCGTGAATACGAAAGGATTATGCTAAAAATAAGCAGACATAATGTTTGTAATTTATTTAATCAGATATGCCAAAAAGAGAATTTGCTAAGTACACAAATATTTTATTTTCTATAGTCTTCTTTCGGATCTATTTTTTTTTGTGCTTGAGAGAAAGTTTTTTTCGCCCCAAGTAAGGGGATATTACTAGAACGCTGGAGGTTACATGTAGTGAAAGAGAAGACTTTAGTGGCAATAAAGGAGTAGGTTTCAGGAAGACAGATGATGCCGATTGATGTTGCATTGTAGGTGGCAGGGAAGCAAGAAATCGTAAAGGTGTTCCACAGATAAGAAGTGCGAAGATAGATAGAATAGAGGAGACGGTTATCTCTAGTTAGTTGAACAGTAAAACAGTGAGACCTAGTTGCCAATCGAGTAGCACGATTAAATTCATGAAGTTGATGCACTAAGGGAAAAAGCTCATCAGAATCGTTGCCATGAAAATATTAGTGAAACCGACAGAGGTAAGCCACGTCATGTTGGTGAGAAAGTGACTGGAGTTAGATATGCGCTAAGGGATTTTATTTAGTCTTTTTGTTTCATGGTGTGGTTTTAGGTATCGTAGTAGGAATTTTCATGACAATCGATGACTAAACCGGTTACTCCGCTGAGCTTAAGTGGGGAGGAAGGTTTAGTTGACATCCTGCAGGATGACAAATAATAACTGTAAAATTATAGGAGTAAAATACGACTTAGTTTTAAAGAATGACAGACTGATATAACACCAGGCGCTCTTGGCAACATTCGATATCTTAGGTCTGTCTCTGTATTATGTAGTTGTTATGGGGAAGGTCAATGTGGTTTTGTGCAAGCCATGAACAATAATACAGGTGTAATCAGTTTTTGGAATTTCTGCTTTCACGGCTTGAGTCTATTTGCAGCCGATGCATTGTTACAGTGAATGGTTTTCCTCGTAATCGAATGAACAATCGACATATATACAAGCAAAGTCAAAATTAGCGCACTTTTTTTTTATGCAATTGACTGACTCCCATGTAACTGTTTATTTGGGATTTGTATTCCAGTGTACAAGAAGGTAGCTGTCAGCGAAATACATGTTTATCTAACCGTTTATTCGGTGTGGGAGGATTATTAAGGAACTGTACTTAGCTGTTTAACTTGCAATGTTTCAAAGTCACTCTCCTTCGTGAGCAATGCAAAACTACAGCCAAGAATGTACAAATGCGTGCGCAGAGTTTGATGTCAGTTTCCAAAAAATTTACAATGATTTGATCCATCAAATTATGGATGGAACGTGGCTTTTCTCCGAAAAACATTTTTCGTGTGCATCCCACCCAAAAGAAAGAAAGAAATTGGGGTTCGAAGTTTAGGGTGAATATCGTCGACTCAGTGTACGAGCGCGGCGTCCGATACACTTTCTGTGTAAGTTTTCATCAAGCTACTGACAAAGCCAGATCCAAACAGAATTAACTAATAAATAAATAACCTGCCAAATGAATATTAAAGTGTATGACTTCCTATAATCAAGTTGCTATTTTTGACTTTCTCTCTCTCTATCTGTATTGAACACTTTACTTAGTTACTTTTGCTTTACTCGTTTTGAAGGATTTTTTCTTTGGACTCTGAACTTGTATTCTAGACGATTATTTTCGCCGGAAGTATATGTTCTTAGTTCTTTCTTTTTTGTCCCTTATTTTCCCTTCGGTATTGGTTTGTTCATTTACAAGCCAAAACACCTGAGGTTTTTCCAGACGATTATAATTACTTATAATTATATTATTATGTATATATATATATATATATATATATATATATATATATATATATATATATATAAAGAACAAATAGGAAACGTATATCAGTCAATATATTTCACTTTTATTGAAGTTTCGTCAAAGATTGAGAGAAAACAGACAGAAAATACTGGTATTTTCAATTAATTGACAGTAAATCTTTCTATTTAAAAAAATATTTACGCTCTATCATATTATAAATATTGAGCAGTTTTTAAAAATTACTTTTTTTCTTTAAATAATCCTTTTAAATATATATATATATATATATATATATATATATATATATATATATATATATATATATATATATATATATATATATAAAAGGATTCTTTTATATATATATATATATATATATAATGTATAATTGCGCAGGTATGCAGAAAATAGAAAAGAACACGTTGGGTGTATAATCCGGAGTTCCTTAGTATTTTTGTTTTTATTTTTAAAAAGACAGTGCTCCATACATAAGTAGAGCTATATAATAATATTTTTTTTGTTTGTTTAAAAATATGATTCCTTCGCAGGAATCATATTTTTAAATAAAAAAAAAAAAATTATTATTATATATATATATATATATATATATATATATATATATATATACAGCTTTATATTTTTTTCCTCAATAGGATTTGGTTTCTGGTTCCTTCTAAAGCCTTTTCATTCTCTTTCACTCACAGTAGCCTCTTGCGTCTCAGTGGCATTATTGCCTTGCTTGAGGCGAATTGATTTAAAAAAACGTGTGGGGGTAATCTGATGGCTCAGTTCCAAAAACTAACTGTTAGGAAAATCTCGAATGTCGAAAATCGATAGGAGATTCCACTGTTAAATATATCATCATCATCATTGTCATCAGTCCTATGACTGAGGGTGTTCAAAGGGTCCTATGATTGGGGACCTTTGTAGGGACCTATGTTTGGGGTGGGCGTAGGGTTGCTTTGACCAGTTTCTTCCGCATATCTGAGTCGAATGTGCGTAAGGTGACTTGAGACGATGCAAAGCTGTCTCTATATCCGAGTGCACAGACACACAAACAGAAACACACACACACACACATATATATATATATATATATATATATATATATATATATATAAAGAGCGAGAGATAAGCAGAGAAGCAAAAAGGAAGTCATGTTAATTTTCGTTTTGCAGTTTATTTTGATTTTTTTCGTCGATGGTTTGAAAACTATGGTGGAAAGTGATTCGCACGCCGTGGTCCTTATGGAAATACTAATTAGCTTCCCAAACATAAGACCCTCCAGCTGACGAAAAACCTTGTTTATCGTGCGAAGCGACGTCCAATTTATAATTTGAAGGCTCGAATTGGTGCGAAAGTAAATGTAACGAACCCGACAGTAATTCGAACACGGCTCATCAATCTCTCATTCAGAGCGGCTAGCCATTGCACCATCTGCACATCCCCGTGAGCATGTTCAGAATATTTCTCCTTGTTTTCGTTTTCTGTGCGAGAAAATGTCATCGAGTGCAAAAAGCTGTTGGGTTATACAATCATCATCAATATGATCGTATTCAAAGATGGACTTGGAATTATATCGAGAAGGCATAAGGACGAACCCCACCAGGAGGTGGATAAACTAAATGGGGAAATATTTACCCTCTTTTGATGATGTTTTTTTACATCTTTTCCATCTGGCGATTAGCGTCTGACTCAGGGTCGCGAGCAATGTAATCACCATCCTTATTATTTTAGCCATGTGTAAAGTCAGCCTGGCCATTTGCCAAAGGATCCACTACGCTCCTCGATAATTCATAAATCTCTTCAAAAAGACGTCATGAAGACCAGTGCCCGTGCCTAGGGTCGGTCTTTCACCTGCTGAGGTCATAAGCTTTATAAAATTCGTGGCCATTCTCTAAAAAATCTCCAGTAAAATTTAAAAAAAAAATTATTATTTATTAACGATTACTTCCAACATGATCCTATTAACTAAAGAATTGATCATTCCATTTTCCGCATAGAAAAAAATGACTAACCTTAAATAGCAAATATTCAGTAAAAATATTTAAGTTTAATCATAATCCACATTTTATTTAAAATATTTTATTTATTCTATTTTTTATATTATTTTTATTTTAACATTTTATTTAAAACATAATTATTTTAGTTTAGTTTTTATTTTATTTAAAACATTTTATTCAACACATTTTGTTTATTCTATTTTATTTTTATTTTATTTTATTTATTTAAAACATTTTACTTAAAACATTTTATTTAAAACTTTTTTCATGATCTTTCTCGAGCAGAATCATTAGGAGTGAAGCGTAAATTGTCACTTTATATAGATAGAAAACTGTTCGAAGTTCATTTTTTTTATTCTTTTTAGCTGTGAAAAAAGGAGATAAATGCTGTTTATATATATATATATATATATATATATATATATATATATATATATACACGTGTGTGTGTGTGCAAAGAGAGAATGTTTGTGTGTGTGTGTGTGTGTGTGTGTGTGTGTGTGTGTGTGTATCGACATAGAATTTCATGGTGACTCAGTTTCATGTTTCAAGCGTTCTTCAGATCTGATGATCGCTTAAGGCGGGAATCTGATAGTTACTGACAGTGTTGAATTTTACATCTACCCTCCATATATCTATAAATACTCCACCTCCGATATTAGCACTCTTCTCCTTAAATAGTTTCATTTTAACACACACAAACACCCGCACACACAAACAAACACACGCACGCACGCACACACTCACACTCTCACACACACATATATATATATTAGGTAGGTGCAAAAATAATGTCGTTTTCTCACATAGTAACATATGTGAGAAAACGACATTATTTTTGCACCAACCTAATATATATATATATATATATATATATATATATATATATATATATATATATATATATATATATATATATATATGTATGTATGTCCCAAAAATGGTTCATATGAAATATCCGAAGAAAGTGTGTCAGATGAAATTCGTGAAAGCCTGTTGTATGTTTGAAATCTTTTATTTTGTTGTAAACGTTTCGCTCTGTACGGGCATTCTCAGTACAAATGAAAAATCTAAAGAATTAAGTCGTTACTATTACAACCATGCTGCATAAATATGCTGAAGCCAATTTGAAAAATTTTAACACATAATAATATTTTTTAAATTTGTCCGTGAACAAATCAATAAGACTTGTACAAAGGAAACAGTTTAACATAAAATATCAATATAACGAAGAAAAAAATGGTGAATACTTCAAATTAAAAATTCAAATTATTGTTATATATTATTTATTAGGTTGGTGCAAAAATAATGACGTAATAATGTCGTTTTTTGACGTATTTTTTAACGTCAAAAACGACATTATTACGTCATTATCGTTGCACCAACCTAATAGTTGGTCAGTAAATATAAACTATAATTCAATTTTTTTTAAGCAATATTTATTGTAATATTATTTTCTTCACGTATAATCTGACTTAGAAAAGGTGAGACGTTATAAAAAAAAACCCTTCCTTTTGATTGATCGAACTGAATTTTGATATAGTAACTGATCCAATAACTGCCTCCATGTAAAAAAAAAATGAATTTCTGCGATATTTTATACTAAAAATAAAATAATATTTGTTTCAAACCAGATTAATTAAACTTTAAATCAGCTAATATTGTTCAAATAAAGTTTTGGGAAACGTATATTTTAGTTTTTAGAAGTTTTTTTTTAGTAAAGTGAATAACGTTGTGCTGAGAAAATTGTAAATTTTGCAAAAATCCGCTATTTTTTTTCAATTAAAAAACTAATCCAACAAATTTAAGTTCATTTTGAAATACTGCAAAGTATTTTGTTTATTGGAAATATTAAATTTAATCTACTAGCTTTAAATTAGAACTAAAAGTAAAGTATTTTATGAGGCTTTTATTTTAGTTTTATAGAATTGTAATATTTTAAAATACATAAGAAAAATACAACTAACATTAAATAAGGTTAATTATGTTTATAGCAACAATGTTTTAAGATGACGATAACAGCAATGTTTTAAAACAGTTAAATTGTAATTTTAAGAAAAATTACAATCGTATAAGTTAATGTTGTCTCCATTAGGTAATATAATAATTTTAACAGTAAAGTTTTAAATTGATTATAACGGAATGCCTTCATACATGTTTATAAATATAACAGAGCGCGTTTCATGCACATTTACAAAAAAATCTACAACTATCAATTACATTAATTTTTTATCCTAGCAATTCACCCCCTGAAGTTGATCTTGGATGAGACTGAAGATAATTTAGAAATTAAAGGAAATAACCAAAACTACGGCGTCTTTCTTAATCACTTTTGTAACAGCACTAAGAAATTGATCCGTGAATTTGAGAGAATTATCTCCCGTCGAATTCGACGTATGAGGGTCAAGCAGATCAGTTCCTAGGAATCCGACAGCCCGATTGCAGCACATAATATTTAATTATAGTCGTAAAGATTTCGTGCAGGACAATCCACACTTTCGTGCCACAAGGTCCCCAAACGACCCTCCGCAGGTTTTGAATTCAGAGTTGTCTTTCTCCTAGACCAGCTGCCATCCAAGGCTATAGAACCCAGTCTGTCCTGCTATTTACCCATAGCTGAGGGGAGAAGAAAAGGTTTCACACCTTTCCCAAGGGTATTATCACGTATATGAATGTAATGGATTCGACTGTAATTCGAACTCCATTATGCCTCCTATATATATATATATATATATATATATAGTGTGTGTGTGTTATCCATCCGTGAGTCGCGGGAGACTAGTAAAGTCGGTAAGGGTAGCTAGCTAATCCCCGAGGAAAAGAAGTCACATTTTCTTAGGGAGGGCGCACAGTCTGGCACCCTCAAGAGTTTGAATAGGCCAAAACGATCACTTCTGACTTCATGTTTCATTCACAAGATTTGGATCAACCGATGATATGATTTGCCGGCACTTTTCATTAGAGCCGCACGCTGGTATCGTCTACCCAGGCCGATTTTATCAAGATATCACTTCCCTAACAAATCGACTCTGGTGAAATTTGAACCAAGGTTTTATGGCAACTCAGCCACGGGCGTGCACTACATATATCTATATTCATCGCGTTTTCAATCTTCTAGAACTTCCCAAATTGATTACTTTTTAAAAGAGAGAAAATAGTGTACACTAACTAGGGCAGTGATAAGGATGTTAGACTTAGGATTTATAAACATATCTGTTGATTGCTTCATGCCAGAGCAATTTGATGGCTATTGTTGGGATTTGATGACTCAATATTCCAGTTTTCTGCTTTGCATTCTTACTTATGTCAACACTACTGTATCGTCTTAATTCTTCACTGGATTTCTGATATTTCTAATCTCAGTTAAAAAAATATCTTGTTAGATCAGTGCTCTATTTGAATATTTGTACATTTGTGAAATTAATATTTTTCAGTTGTGCTCAGGCAGGTTTTTTTAATTGTATATTGTCAGTTGTGGGTAGAATAGTCAGGTACACTGGACCCTTCCTCGGCTGGACAAAAAAAAGTTCAGATCGTAGGATCGATACCATTAAGAAGCGATACTGATAAATTATACTGAAAAGGAAAGGAAGAATGAGCGAAGGAAGGAAGGAAGGAAGGAAGGAAGGAAGGAAGGAAGGAAGGAAGGAAGGAAGGAAGAGTTAGCTGATCAGTATTGAGCACAGTGAACAACGGAAAAAAAAAGAAAACTATTGATAGAAATATAAAAATACTGATTAAACCAATAGCAAAAGAACAATGATAAATTTGAATAAGACAGCTGGACGGAATCCATTCCTATTTAGGCTTGTTTTAATTCAGAGTTTGCCTTCCTTTTAACTGGTTGCCACCACAAGGCAAGAGATTCTGGTCTACTCTGCTATTTATTCCGTAACTGGAGAAAGATTTTTTTTCCAAGGGAATCATTGCGAAGAAAACGAAATAGAATCGAATGGAAATTGAACACGACACGCCGAATTCACTTTCCCCGTCAATAGCTTACACTATCTGCGCCTCTTCTTTACTATGAGACCAATATTAAATATTAGGTTGGTGCAAAAATAATATCGTTATTTTACGTTAAAAAATACGTCAAAAAGCGATATTATTTTTGCACCAACCTAATACTTACAATGAATGCAGACAATAAAATCAAACAAAATTAATAACAAAAGAATAACAAAAAATTTATAGTTACCGTAAAGAGGTAAATTCAAAAGCAAAAAATAGATACCCCCTCCCACCAAAAAAAACGAAACTTAAACAATTTTCCTTCTTCTCTGACCAGAGCTTTATCAAGAACAAAAAAGAACGTACGCAGCTAATATAATCGAAAAACGCACAAAAAAGGCAGGATGTTAATATATATTAAATATATTATCATCAAACGCTAATAACATTCAGACCTAATTGCGACTCATTCTCCTTACAGAAAGAAGGTTGGAATGATTTAATATATATCGTCTCTCGGACTTTTAGGTAGAAATCCGAATAAGCCTTCCTTTTTCCCATTAATATATCTTGGGTTTTGGACAAACCACACTGATGGCTATTTATAAAATGCTGCTGTCCTGGGTATGATGATAAACTACATCCGCGTCCTGGGTAAGACGATAAAGTACGTCCAACGATAAGGCCTCTGATCAGGTGGTTTTGAGAAGCGTGGAAGCATCTCTTAATTGCTGGTGTTCCCAGGTCCACTATGACCCAGAGTGATAGATCCTGTTAGGCTTCCAGCTATGGGCAAATAGTTAACCCCCAAACTGGGGTCAAAACACTATGAAAGTGTAAAAATAGGCTTTAATACCAGAAATACTTTTTGTAAAAAATTATTACCAGCAATAAATTTTTGAAGAAAAACTTATTACCAGCAATACATTTTTGAAGAAAAAATATTACCAAAAATAGATTTATGAAGGAAAAAATATTACCAGCAACAAAAATTGTCAGCATTAAATGACCCATTGACGTTGATATGCCGTAAAATGAAACAAAACAAAGCAAAACATAAAATGCTGAGCTAACCCAACCTGGATGTATTGACGCAACTATATAAATTATCTCGATTTCATTTTATATTCGCACAATTTCATTGTTTAATATATTTTTTTTTAACATAAAACAAACTTCCTATTCTTATTACTTTCCATCTGGTATTTTACGATGACAAATTACTGAGCTTTATCCAACGGCATAAACGTATAAATGTGTGTAATGAGCTATCACTGACCCAGATGTATTGACGCACCTATATAAATTGTCACAATTTCCTTTTTATATTATATTGTAGCCATTATAGTGGCGTAACATAAACTTCTTGTTCTTATTTCTTCCCGTCTGGTATTTTTTCAAAACAAATTTTCTAAATATCCTTGCCGATATTTTCCGATGACATAAGAGTATAAATGTGGGTAACCGGGTGATGATCGAACCCACGAGAGTAAGTATTAAATATTTTGAATAATGGACAGTTGAGGATCAGATCATTGGAAAATCAATGTTGATAGATACTAAGAAACAGGGCGGAGTACGGTTAGCTAAGAAAAACAGCAGTTGAGGGAACAGATAAAGATGGAGAATACTTGATTCTCTTCAATGGACCGAATAAAAAAAAAATAAAATAAAGATTTTCCCACAGGTCGAAAAAGGGAATCAATGTTTTTTTTGGGTTGAACGCCAGTGGGAGGAATGTTTGGATAATACCAATAAAAAGTAAAAACATGTGATTTAAAAAATCGGAATTTTGTGATGTCACGAACAGCCGTTGCCACTTTCGCGATGTCAACGAATACTTATTTCCACTTTCGTAATGCTCGTCGTAGTAGAGACTTTGCAATCGTAGATACAACCATAGAAACGCCATAGAACAATACTGGTGTCAGACGTCTTCGAATAACAATCGCACATTAGTACTTTCTCGATAATACTCGCTCGAATAATAACCGTCGAATAGTGATCCGAATAGAGAAATAGTACAGTGAAGTGTATAGAGAATAGCAATTCGTATAGAATAGAGGATAGACTAGAAATGGTGATCAGTTAGACACGCTAATTCCCATATATGCGTTTCCACTTTGGTCACATGATCTACTTATTCAAAATGGGATCGCCTGTGTTTGCTCTCTGGCGATTTACGTTCAAAGTGCAGTGTATATAACACGGAAGAAACAGGCGATTGGTGAATCGGAGGAATGAACTAGATTTATGCAATAACCCTTCAGCTCATTTGAGCAAGATCCTCAGTTTCTTCTTGAAAATAGCCAACGTCTCTAGGTAAAGAGTTCTACCAGTCTATCACCGTCAGGGCAAAGAATTTGGATCTTGCAAACTTTTGGGAGTGATACTTCGTCAATCTCTATCAGTGAACACACACGCGCACACACATAAACACTACAGTTCAAAAGCCACCTTCCTAGAATTAGCATAAAAATGGTTTTGGCAGAAGAATGAAAGAAAAATGAAAATGAGCTCTTAAAGTCATTGGAAAAGAATGGAATTATCAAACTTATACTTTGAGAAACTTTTGCTGCGTATATCAAAGATTTGTGTTGCAGTAATCAAAGCTAAAGAAGGATATTTTGACGAGAGCAAAATTTAGTCATAAAATGCTTTTTTCCTTTTTGTCATAATAAAATTTCTCATAAAAAATCATCTTTCATTTTTTTTTAACTATGTATAATAATTTTCTCTTATTGAAAGTACAGGATAATTAGTTTGTGCCATTTAAATAATTATCAAGGGTGGGCTGAAACTTTTGAACTTTATATATATATATATATATTGAACAATAAAAAAATAAAAAAATTAAAATCTTTAGACACACTGGGTTGTAGATTAATATTCTTCCGTTTTTTTTTAAATTATTATTTCATTTAGATTCCTCGACTAGTTTCGACCAAAATGGCCATCATCGGGAGGAGAAATATTTATGCTTGCTGGTAGCAGTAAACTACAGAAATGAGTCTTTTGCTGGAGAAAATGAACTTTTGTCTGTAGTTTTCATTTGTTTTTTTATTTTTTTTATCTTCTAACGTGAATCTTTTAACATTCCTTGTGTTGGTCAAACAGTCTCTTTTAAGTTGTTACTTGAGATAAGAGCTGGATAGATACATGCTGCTCTGAATTCTCTTGTCAGTTTGACAGTTTTATTATATATATATATATATGTGTGTGTGTGTGTGTGTGTGTTTGTGTGTGTGTGTGGTGCAGTTCAATTTATGTTACAATGAATCATTCATACAAAAAGTAGATTAGTAAAGTTAATGATATAAAATGTCGAAATCTTTTCGTAAACAAGATTTTAAAGGTGTATTAACTTACGAATCCCTTGATGAATGTTATGATCCTTGTTTAAAAAATTATAAACTGTATAAGGTCCTTCTTAAATATGCTAGTATTTTCAACTGTTCATGGAAAAGTTTTATGTGTGACGCGTTTTCATCCGTTAGGACATCCTTGGACTGAGTTCGTTAAAAAACAATGCATAAAACGTATTCGTTGCTCAATGGAACGAAACTGACCAGAATTATGACATAAAACATACCCAGTCAGTCAGTTATGTGCCATGCGTAATACACGCTTAGGCGATCATGTCTCTTTCAAAACATGACAGACGAGTCTTTTTTTTTCTCGCAGTAGGTTGCCATTTCTTTCTGCTGTAGACCAGTTGCCATCCAGCCTGTCCTGCTATTTACCAATAGCTGGAGGGACAAGAAGAGGATACATACCTTTCCCAAGTCTATTAGCACATAATTCCGCAATCCGAGCTGCTATACATTATTCCGCCTCCTAAAACATTCTACTAATTAAAAGAGAAAATAATTCACTCGGGCGAAAATGTTTAGAAAGTGTTTTAATCACGAGTTCAGCTACAGTAAAATTGCGTCCAGGTTCTTACAACGTTTCAGCTTTCTTGACAGATTTTCTGTTATCAATTTGTGTGATGTTTAATAACAAAGATAATGGAAAGAGAAAGAATGTAGAAGAATTTGACTAAATTGCACAAAATTATTTCAAATAATTTTGAAACTACCAGCGACTTTCGTTCATACCCATGTGTAGTCACAACAACATCGACAAGCCCAATAAAAACCTAACGGATCGCGTCACAAATAAATTTTTCTATTCTGTCTTTCAATTTCCTCAGTACTGTTCTTGATATCTATCTATCTATCTATATATATATATATATATATATATATATATATATATATATATATATGTATGTATGTATGTATAAATAAAAAGAAAGAACAGTAAGATAGATAATCCGGTGTTCTTATAGATATTTTTATTTTTACAAAATAGCGCTCAATGTAAATTTACAGAGCATTAATATTATAAATTAATTGATTTAAAATATGGTTTTTCCGCTACAGAGTTCTGACCATGTTTCAAAAATGGAAGGTCCGAATTTAATTTTGTAATTAAATTAAAAACATTAGTTCCATTTCGTCCTCAAGCTATATATATATATATATATATATATATATATATATATATATATATATATACATGTATATATATACATATACATATATATATATATATACATATATATATATATATATGTATATATATATATATATATATATATATATATATATATATATATATATATATATATATATATATATATATATATATATTAATGAAAGAAAATCCGAGAGGAAAACCCTTTAAGCAGAGGCGTTTCGTTCGTTGAAAACTTTATCAACGCGAATGTAGACAATTTATTTAGGAACCTTTTTTAAAACACACAGGGAAAAGTGTCGTTGAAAAATAAAAAAAAAACGTCCGAATTCGAAAACATTGTAAAATCTTAGAAAATCTCTCGACTTCAAAAAAGAGAAAAGTACTGGAGATGCCAGTAAGTGATGTAAATTTTTGAAATGTCACTAAACAAAAGCGAATTGATGTTACTGCTATTATTTTTATTGTTTTTTTTTAAAGCCATATGTTAAATCATTTTTCTGTAATTATTAATTTTTATGGCATTTATTCTGCAACCACGAATATTTACCTGACGAAGATAATTACACTGAAGATACTTTTAAAAATCCTCAATTGCCTTTGTTATTTGATATATAAATATGCTAAACGAAAAGCGTATAAAATCAAAAGAAATATTTTTTCTGATGACACTGATTAGCAAATCATATCAAAATAAGTAATGTTCACTGCTCTCGACTGCACAATGTAGTCAGTATTGTTTGAGATTTTGGCGTATTTCGTAAAGTGGTTTTAATGAAGTTATTATAAATGAAGCAATTCGACAGGTTTTATTTGTTTGGTTTTTACGATATATTTATATAGTAATATATAGTATATACACTTTACTATATACTAAAAATTGAAACAGCTAAATACCTTTTTGCGTTGTAGTAGCTATTGGTTCGGACTTCGTGATGTCATTTGTGGCTGCGTGCCATTGAAAATTGCTTGGTGTGTCACGTTTGGCACGCGTGCCAGTTTGCCGATCCCTGGTTTAATTCATAGATTGATTGCTTCAGTTTATTGCAGAGCTGTGATCGAAATTCTTAGGTGGTTACCACTTTCAGGTTAAAATGCTCTTGTTTGAATAGCAAAAATTCTAAAAAGTCCATCAGAAAAGGGGGAATGTGGTCGCAAAAAAAGAACTATATATATAGTTTTTTTTTAACGTTTGATTACAAAAGACTAGACTGGAAATTAATAACAGAAGTGATATTAAAAAAAACGATATTTGAAACTGGAAGAACCGCTTAGTTAGATAAGATATATTCTAGTAAGATATATATGAATGATAAAACTTCATTTTATTTGATGTCACAAATCTATGCAAGATGTTCACTAACAAACATAAACACCAATATACATATATATATATGTGTATTTTTGCAAATGTCATTCGTATATCACACACACACACACACACACACACACACACATATATATATATATATATATAGAGAGAGAGAGAGGAGAGACAAAGAGAGAGGGAGAGTAGATATTAGTCCAAATATGATCATAGGCCCTGTATTTGTCAAATATCTCCTTTCTTGAAAGAAATGTTTCTTTCTCAAGCCAATATATTTACATACGACCATACAAAAATAACAAATGAAGAAAAATAAGGATAAAAAAAAACAACAGTAAAAAAAATAGCAGTAACATCAATTCACTTTTGCTTAGCAACAGTTCAAACATTTATATCACTTACTGCACTCCATAGTTCCTTTCACATTTTTAACGTTGAGTGATTTTCGAATATTTCAAGTTTTCGAATATTTCATGTTTTCGAATTTGAACGTTAAAATGTCTACATTTACGTTGATAAAGTTCCTCAACGAACGAAACGCTTCAGCTTAAAAGGTTTTCCTCTTACCTTTCCTTTTATTAATATATATATATATATATATATATATATATATATATATATATATATATATATATATATATATAATTTTCAGTATTTCTAGCAGATACACACAAGTGTTTCATTTTACGCGCGTGGCACACACACACACACACATATATATATATATATATATATATATATATATATATATATATATATATATATATATATATATATATATATATTCGTTAAAAGAATAGCGTGATGTGATCTTCTACCTAGCAGTCCCAGAAATTTGACCATAAAAGAAAAGGCAGACTATGTGTCAATACGAAGTTCGCCCAACTGTTAACGGAAAAACCGAGTTCAAAGATGAATTACTTACGAAGTGTCTTGTTAGTATGTCGCTATAAATTCGGTTGGTCCTCGTTCTTTAAATGTGTGTGTGTGTGTAAACCCGAATTGACTAAATAAATATGTTCAACTATGAACAGATTCATTAGGAGGAGATTATGTAAGTCGTTAGGCTAGTTTGTCGAGAGCCATTTAAAGCGTTATGCAGACTAAAGTGAAACGTCAATTTAACGCCCATCGATATAAGGAATATCGCATTTAAGGAACCCACCTGTGGATTACATGGGCTATAACGAACATTCTTTTTTTTGTTTTTAAATAGCGAAGTTAGATAAATGCTAGAACAAATAATTCATCATGCCCGTGTTAATTTACTAGGTATATCTCAACCGTGTTAGCTATAAAGTTAGCTGGAAATTAAAATTCTTGCTGATTTCAGCTATCTTTAAAGACTTCTTTTTTTTTTTTTGCAAACCTGGACTGTCTACAATTTGTCGGATTATATCTATCATTCAAGTATCCCTCGTACATTTCATGGTTTACGGAAAATCAAAGCTTTGCTTCATGTTTTGCTATTCTACAAATTTATAAAATTAAAAACTCTTGTGTATATTGGATAAGTCCGGTCTCATTAAATTTTATTAGAAGAAAAGGGCAACCCAGACAGGTATCGAAAACATCAGTTGTATTTTAAATTCCAGTGACGATAATCCTGTTAGTAACAGCCAATATTGATTGGATTATTTACGTGTTAAGCTTTGGTAATTGTCTAAGCCTCGGTTCTTGTACATTATTAAGTTTCTGAAAAACAAACATTTACTTCAAGAAATGATATAGCTATTTTTTGCAAACACTGTCAAATATTTTCCTTCAATAATGATTAATTTTGAAAAAAAGATTAAAGATGAAAGATACGTATTGATTTTATACTTGATCTTTGATTAATTTTTTTTTTTAAATACGAATGTAATTCTAATATTTTTATTTATAAAAAATAACGTATAATCTATTAGTTATTAGAACTAGGAACAATACTTTAAATTTGTAAGAATAGGTTTTAAATATTGAAAATACGACTTAGTCATATTCAGACGACCCTTTTAAGAAATCTTTGTGTATAAAATTATAAATTAAGCGGCCAAATAAAACACCAAAAACATTTTCCATTGAAAAACCCAGTTAACACACGAAAAACGGATCTCATTGTTTGTGAGCAGGCACCGCAACCCCGCCTTATACTTGATACATAAGTTGTCTAGGTAAATTAAAACCCAACCACTCCTTATCGAAACGATTGAATTTTCCGTAACCATAGCGACTTAAAATATTAAGATTGTCTGTGCTTTTAAATTAAGTCAATTTCGTAATTAGTTATTCCCAAAATAGCTTGAGAATGGAACGGAGCTATAGATTTTAAATTTAATTTTATAATTAAATTTAAAATTTTAGTTTCTGATTTGAAACATGTTATTTCCTGTGTAGCAATAGAACCATATTTATAAAATAGAAAATAATTATCACACACACACACACACACATATATATATATATATATATATATATATATATATATATATATATACAACATAAAACATTAGGCAGCATATAATTTTCCATACAAAGAAATAATCACACATAGAATCAATCAGAAATATTAATGCGATTAATGCTGACATCCATCACTAGAAACATAATATATGCATTAAAATACTGTTAATTCATAGAGTGAAGTGATCCTCGTCGAAACCATTGATGTCTGTAGTTTCAGTTTTCAGTTTATTTGATGTTAAAATGCTAGTACTTACGAATAGTCCTCTATTCATCATCAGGAATGTGTTTTTTCCTTATAAAATCAAAAACTTGAAGACGAAATACTTGTTTGTCGACCGAAAGATGTTTTTTGAATATCTGCTATTAATGACGGTTAGGAACAATTTTCGGAACGTGCAAAAACGCAACGCTAAGTTTTTCAAATTTTAAGTGAGAATTTTATTTAAATATTTCTAGTTTTTGATTTTATAAGGAAAAAAAAAAACACATGCCTGATGATGAATAGAGGACTATTCGTAAGTATTTTAACATCAAACAAACTGAAACCTACCGACATCTATGGTTTCGACGAGGATCACTTCACTCTATGGATTAACAGTATTTTAATGCATATATTATGTTTCTAGTGACGGATGTCACCATTAATGGCATTAATATTTCTGATTGATTCTATGTGTGATTATTTCTTTGTATATATATATATATATATATATATATATATATATATATAGAGAGAGAGAGAGAGAGAGAGAGGGTTGTGTGAGTGTGTGTGTAAATATTCTCAGATAGAGTATATCTGTAGACTGTAGAGAAGGTAAAATCAATAAAATGTGTCAAGATAAAAAACTATTCTTAGCCGACGCGAAGAAAAAATGTCTTGAATATTATTCACTCATTTTACTTTTCACCAGACTTTAAATTATGACACTTTGTGTCCTCCACATGCTTTGACTGACTTTTCAATCATCACCTGATGAACATTTATGAACGTCCTCAAATTTAAAAGCCTTGACAAACCAATGACACCATCCGCACGTACAGCAAAATAAATCCCAGATTGCTGTGATAGAGTCCCTCAGCGGACGAAAAGCATCAGCTAAGAATAGTTTTTACTCTTGTCACTTTTTATCCATATTGAGATTGTTCGAATTTTTATGAACTCTGAAAATAGGAAATAATGAAGATGTCCGCTGAAATAAGCATTTACTTTTAAGACTGTATATTTAAGCAGTACAATGTTCATTTAAAGGTATTTATGAAACATCTGCTATTTTTTTTTAGAGACGACAATAATGACTGACTTAAATCCTTGAAGAAGTTAAAAATGAAAGGATTATCCACTCTTTCTTAAAGATTAAGGAATTTGGTATCCATTTTTTATTAAATGAAAAAGACTTAAATTAGACATGGACGCAATGCGCTTAGTGTCTTCCCCTTTTAAAAAAAATAAGGAGTTTTTTGAATATAAAAATAGTTCATAAATTACTCTTCTGTTACGTTGGGGCGCACTGGCTACAATTCAGGGCGCATTAGTGCGCCTGGGCGCAGAGGTTGAGAAACTCTGACCTTAAACAAACGCTGCTTTTCGAAAGAAAAGGATAAATACGTCTTTCGATTAGATTTTGCTTTTTGTTGACAAATCGATACATGTAAGTAGGTCATTTAATGGGATGAGTGTAAAGAGCCAGGAACTTCAAAATTGGATTTTGTTTGATCTACGGACATTACCAGGAGCAGAAGGAAAACAAAAAAAAAAAAGGTGGGGGGAATGAAGAAAGAATGTTCCGAAACGAAAAAGAGCGAGGAAAATGTGCTGGAATCAATTCAGGATCTGAATGTTTACAGAACAAACACTGGCGCGCACGCACGCACGCACACACGCACATATATACATGTACACGCACACATACACATATCCACACATACGCACACGCAAACATACGCTTGCACATATACACACGCATACATTCACACACGCATGTGCGCAGACACACGTACACATGCATAACGCACGCACGCACGCGCGAATACACACCTATGATCGCGCACACATACACACCCCACACCCACATACACGTAAACACATACACCCACGCACGCACATAGACACGTACACACGCATACATACACGCATGCACACACACACACATGCACACATACACACGCACACATATATTAAAAGAATGAGAATGGAAAATTATACGGAGCGATATTTTATTATTTAAGCATTTTTTCTAATGGATAACCCTATATAAGAAGACCATCCGTTTATTTATAAAACAGCATCGTCCACCGGTATAAATATTTGAAAAGTCTTATTAAAGAAAAAATATGCACTCTTTGGTATAATTCGAACCTGCGACCCCTTGGCAGGAAAAACCGGCGTTTTACTTATGACAGACCTAACCACGGGTTACATCGCTCAAAGCAATGTTGAAACACTTGCATCTGGTCAGTTTCGTATCCTGACGAAACAAAGCAATTTCTAAAGAACTGATGGATTTTTATTATTCAAACAGATTTTATGACTTAAAAAATCCATTATAAAGAACTATTATATACTGTTTAATAAATAAACAGAACGTCTACTTAAATATGAGTATCCACTAAAAATAACATTTAAGTAATAAAATCTGTCGGATTAATAGATAAAAAAAATATGTAAATGCTGATAGGTGAAACAGATGGAGAACAATTAAACATATATATATATATATATATATATATATATATATATATATATATATATATTAAGTGCAAAGAAATACACAGACATAGATAGATAGATAGATAGATAGATAGATAGATAGATAGATATACTAGAGTTCAAAATGTTTGAAACGACCTCCAGAATTAGCATGGGATGAACTTGACAGAAGAGTGGAACATGTCCATCCCCAAAATGAAAATTAGCTTTTGAAAAAAGGATGGAATCACTTATCAAACTTATACTTTGAGTAACTTTTGCAACGAATGCCAAAAGTTTGTCCTGCAGTACTCAAGGCTAAAGGAGGATATTTTGCGAGAGCAAAATTTAACCCTAATAAGCTTTTTATCTTTTTGCCATAATAAAATCCCTATAAAAAATGATGCCTCGCTTTTTTAAAACATGTATAATAATTTTCTCTTATTTAAAGTACAAAACAATTACTGTATTAAACAATTACTAATTGGGGCCAATTTAAAAAATTATCAGTGGGTAGGCTCAAACTTTTTAACTATAATATATATATATATATATATATTAAATATATATATATACATTAAGAAATGGACAAAGTCCGACAAATTATTTATTAAAGACATCAAAATATTTACATTTGATACGCCATGAGCAGTTATGAATGTACGAGATTCATGGGAGATTGAAGTTTATAAGCAGTAAATTCAACCTTGCGGTCAAGGCACGTCAGCGTAAATGACGGTTCCGTATAGGATGCAGGTTCGAATCCTGTCAAAGGACGAATATTTTCTATGAAAATTTCTCGGACATTCAGGCCGGTAAATGTTATTTAATACTGTTTATTATAAACAGAGAATTTACTTAAATACTTGTATCTATAAAAAGAATACCCGCTCGGCCCGGTGGCTAGGATCAAAGTGTAGTATCTGCGCTTTGTGAGCTGCCGGGTCGGGTGTCTGTCGAACTCTCTGCTTGCAGAGAGGAACCCGGACGAAGCTCCGCCGAAGGGTAGGGTTTCGTTGGGGGAGGTTGACGGAACTGGCCCGCCTCGGCGGGTTTGGGTGGTTATTTATTTTTGGCTGGGCCTACGGGCTCAGAGATACCCACATTAAAAAGGCCTTGTGCCACATTCGAACCCCGTCGGTGGATTGATAAATACCATCTATAAAAAGAATACCCGCTCGGCCCGGTGGCTAGGATCAAAGTGTAGTATCTGCGCTTTGTGAGCTGCCGGGTCGGGTGTCCACCGGTATAAATATTTGAAAATACCATCTATAAAAAGAACGTTAAACATAAAAATGTCTATAATAAATACATATATATACATATATATATATATATATATATATATATATATATATATATATATATGTGTGTGTGTGTGTGTGTGTGTCTGTGAGTGTGTAAATAGGGAGAAAATGATGGATTAGAACCTGACAGAATAAGGACTAAATAGGAGACGTTTATAAATTTAATATGTTCCGCCTTTATTTAAGCATCATCAGAAATGAAATATGGAGAGAAAAGTGTGATATTTTTTATTTGTGTGTGTTTTCTTTCCCCCTTTGTTAAGTAAACCTCACGTGTATTTGTCTTGTCAGGCAGCGTTTGCGTGTACAATTATTATGCCTTTGTTAGTCTCTATGCGGGATTCGTTTGATAACTTAAGTTCTTTCACTCCCACACAAAACATCCCCCGACCAACATACGGACACTATCAGAGAGAACTAAAAATGCCCACCACACGCACAAACGCGCACATATACATTATCAGCGAAATCCGCAGAAATATGATACTTACATGAATTGTACGCACGGACGCTACCAAACTTATATATATATATATATATATATATATATATATATATATATATATATATCAGAAATATAGTCTTAAGGTGTGCTATATTTATGGAATAAAGTGCTCAATATCAGAGATAGAGCGCGTGTAAATATAAAAGTGAACAGAGAGGCGACAGTCTGTTTCATGCTATATGCTATCGTCAGGCCACACCTGATATATATATATATATATATATATATTGCACCAAAAACATATCAAAATCGCTACACAATTGCAGTCGTGTTTCGATGCGTATCAATGCGTCTCATGAGGCGAGAGTAATTTACAATCACCTGATGCGATGCATTGATGCGCATCGAAACGCGACTGCAATTGTGTTGCGATTTTGATGTTTTCAGTGTAATATAAAATAAATAATATTGCTATACTTTGTACTGAGCCTTCTTTTAAATCAAATGTTACGATCGTTGGAATTGAATCCTATACGTTATCATCTCATACACACATATATGTGTGTGTATGTATGGGTGTATGTGCCTATATATGTGTGTGTGTGTGTTTATCATTTTATGTTCATATTAATGTATATAGTTTTCTTATATATTATATCTCTCATTATTATCATTGTTATTATGATATTGATGATTATATATATATATATATATATATATATATATATATATATATATATATATTAAGCTTAGCGCCCCGAACAAGGCAGGAAGCCACTAGGATTCAGGGGGGTTGCAGAAGATTTGTAGCAAGAGCAGATAGGAGTGATAGAAGAAAGGATGAAGTGTGTAGATCAAGGTAACTGGAGATGTCGATTAACATTACATTTGAATAGTTAGAGATTATAGCTATCAGGGAAACAGTAATTGGGAAGAGGTGCGAGGTATGAAGCTATTGGAGTAGAAGAGACGGCTACATTTTAAAGTTTCTACAGTGTAAGGGTGAGAGCGGAATGCCAGCCTCGTAAGGCGCTTGTATTCATGGAGACTGGGGACCAGGGAAAGCAGCTCATCGGAGCAATTGCCATGAAAGTATTTGTAGAAGAGACAGAGAGAGGCGACGTCGCGTCTGTGAGATAGTGGCTGCAGGCGAGACGCCAGATCAGGGCCAATCACATTACATATCCGTCTCTGGATCTTGTCAAGAACTCCGAGGTAAACAGAAGGTGCCCCAGACCATATATGGCAGCAATACTCCATGCAAGGGGCTGTTTAAATAGACACAATTTTAATAGCTTCTGTGAACTTTATTTGACACTTTATTGGGTCCTTTTTTAAAATTTAACCTTCCTATCTCCTTACCTTCCCGTACCCTTTATATTAACCCTTTTTTCTTTTCTCTTCCTTCATAATGTAAGCCGCCAACCAAAATAAAACTCTCCGGGGTCGTTTTATTTTATTTTTGCTTGTTTTATCTTTAATTTTAATTCTATTATTTATTTTTTTTTATTTCTTTATCTTTGTTTATCTGTCTGTTTGGGATATCTTGATTTCATTTTAGAAAATGTCGTTGGCCTGATGAGAGGAATATGCTTATATTCATCGAAATAAATTTATAAATTTATAAATATAAGTCTGAATATGGATTTTTAAGTTTTTTTTTTTTTTTCCTTATTGTTGTAATAATTTGATGTGTGTCATACATTGAAGTCTCATACGGACTGAAAATCCCTCTTTGGAATAATCCCTACGAATTACACACACATACGCATATATATATATATATATATATATATATATATATATATATATATATATATATGCGTATGTGTGTGTAATATATATATATATATATATATATATATATATATATATATATATATATATATAATATGTATATAATATGTATATATGTATATATATATATATATATATATATATATATACACAGGCATATATATATATATATATATATATATATATATGCTTTTCGTTCTGATTTCATCGGTACACTTTCGTTTGAATTCGTTTCATTGACCAACTTATCTACTCTCTCTCTCTCTCTCTCTCTCTGTCTCTCTCACTCACTCTCTCTCCCCATATATATATGTGTGTGTGTGTATGTTTGTGTGTGTAAAGACAAAAGAAAAACTTATCTAAGCCGGCGCATTTCGTCCTCTGATGGACTTTATCAAAAAAATACCCGGACTTTATTTTGCAACAAGTATTTACAGTAAAAAAAAAATGTTAGTTTTTAAAAAGTTTTAATTTAAGATACGCTCATAAATATCTATAAGCTTAACTGGAAAGTCTTCGGGAATTATGGAGGACGGCAAGTGACGTAATTTAATGCCTAATAAACAAAAGTGAGAAAATGATGACGTTGAAAGAGATTTGTTTAAATATATATATATATATATAAGCATTTCCAAGACGATAGAATACAGGGAGAGCTCAATGTACATGGCAGAGCAAGAATATAATATAAAAGGCTCAAACACTAATATTCCTTGGTTATAATTAATTACATTGGAATCATAATCACGACCCAATTCATCAGACCTACAAATTCAAAAGGAAAAAAAGGCTTTTTGGGTATACAGCCGAGAAAATATATATATATATATATATATATATATATATATATATATATGAAGAGATATAGTTTTAAAATGTGCTATATTTATGTGATAAAGTGCTCAATATTAGAGATAGAGTGTGTGTAAATATGAAAGTGAACATAGAAGTCAACACTTAGAGGCGACAGTCTGTTTCATGCTATATGCAATCGTCAGGCCTGACGATTGCATCTAGCATGAAACAGACTGTCGCCTCTAAGTGTTGACTTCTATGTTCACTTTATATATATATATATATATATATATATATATATATAAACAGGGTGATTGAAATGTAACTCCCTCTTTTAGGTGTCCTCGCTTAACACACTTTTTACTTTGGGGTTGGTTAAAGGAGCAAGTCTACTCTACCAAACCAAGGCTTTTGGAGAACTTGAAGGGCTAATACAAGAAGTTATGTCTTCCATACCACAAGAATTCCTGGTGAAATCAGTTGACGAGATTTTTGGGGCAGCTGCAGAAACTGGTAATGAAATTTGGTGTACATGTCGAATTTTAAATAAAACCTCATGGTAAACATTTTCCTCTCATATCCATTTCTTGTCCAAATTATAGTTAATAAATAAACTATAAGTATTTTAAAGTGGGGAGTTACTTTTCAATAACCCTGTATTTATGTTTGTGTGTGTGTGTGTTTGGGTATGTAGTTTAAATATTAGGTTGGTGCAAAAATAATGACGTAATAATGTCGTTTTTTTATCTTTAGAAATACGTCAAAAAACGACATTATTACGTCATTATTTTTGCACCAACCTAATAGATAGCAAAAATGGTAAAAAAATAAAATGGTTAAATATAAAATCAAAAACACTACTTACGGACGTCTTCACCGTGTCTATTGCAAACTTATGTAATGAATGTTACTATTAGGTTGGTGCAAAAATAATGACGTAATAATGTCGTTTTTTGACGTTAAAAGATACGTCAAAAAACGACATTATTACGTCATTATTTTTGCACCAACCTAATAGATAGCAAAAATGGTAAAAAAATAAAATGGTTAAATATAAAATAAAAAACACTACTTACGGACGTCTTCACCGTGTCTATTGCAAACTTATGTAATGAATGTTACTATTAGGTTGGTGCAAAAATAATGACGTAATAATGTCGTTTTTTGACGTTAAAAAATACGTCAAAAAACGACATTATTACGTCATTATTTTTGCACCAACCTAATAATATATATATATATATATATATATATATATATATATATATATATATGATGAAATGAAATAAAGAACAAAGAAAACGAATCTTAATCTAACATATTTCGACTTTATTAAGACTTCGTCAGAGATCGAGAACGGAAATGAAAAACAAAGAGACAGAGTTTTCTGGAATGTTATACATTTTTGGAGTTATCATTCGTTTATAAACGCAAAAGATAATATATAAATATGTGTGAGGAACATTTAGGTTGTTAAAGTGTATGAGAGTGTAAGAATGTGTAAGTAAAGAAACACTTGTGTGGGTAGTTGTATGTAGGACGGTAACATTAATTCATGTAAATGTATAAATGTGTATGCTAGGGAAGTCTAAAATTATTTCATTTTATCATCTTCTCGGATTCCTATCCACATCTGCTCTACATTTGATCTTCAACTCACACACACGAGCACACACGCACACGCAAATATATATATATATATATATATATATATATATATATATATATATTTGCGTGTGTGTATATATATATATATATTAGGTTGGTGCAAAACAATATCGTTTTCTCACATATTAACATATGTTAGAAAACGACATTATTTTTGTACCTACCTAATATATATATTACATACGGTACCTATGAATGTCCTATTCCTCATAAATACTTTGGACACTATTGTACGTGGGGTTAATATGCTGCTTAAGCTGACAGCGTGAGCAGCCAGCATAGGAAGCTCTTGCTTGCCGTGTCGAACTCTCTGCAT
>OZ010580.1:112441035-112461035 GCA_963932145.1 Acanthosepion lycidas | reverse complement strand
TGAACTGGTATGTAATCCTCTTACATGGCAGTGGTCCGTCCTGGGTATGACGATAAACCACACCCGGCAGTAAGGCTTCTGATCGGGAGATTGAATTTTCTAAGGAGCGTGGAACCAATTCTTAACTTCTGCTGTTCCCAGATCTACCCTTACCCGGGGTTGTAGCTAACTGCAGTCGGCAACAGAAAGCTGTTGAAATATCATAATTTAGGGACATGTTGAAGTAATAAAAAAATAAATAAAAAATTATTTGGCTTACTGCCAAACCATTCAAATACAGATTTCCGTATATTTACTTATTTTTGTCTACCGGTCTTAATATTCCAAGAATCTTATTAAAGAAAATGCACACTCTTCGGCAGGATTCGAAACGCTCCCAGGCAGGTTTCGTTTAATAAATAAACGAAGCGATTACTCAAATATACTAAAATAACGTGATATATATATATTAATATATATTAATAATTGCACATATACCTAAGTTTGCAGTAGGACAGTTTGATTACAATAACCACTGTTTTTGTCTACACCAAAACTTAAATAAATATTAATTTGCTTATCTGTATGTGTAAGTAATCGCACGCATACATGGTTGTTCATATATCGTTGTTTAGCTCATTTTCATATATATATATATATATATATATATATATATATATATATATATATATATATATATATATATATATATATATATATATATATAGAGAGAGAGAGAGAGAGAGAGAGAGAGAGAGAGAGAGAGAGATGGGAAAATGTATGACAAAGTGAAAAAGTTTTCGTGAGAAGCGTTACGATCTTTAGGACTTCAGCGGACTAAATTACTGATGTTGGTCCGACTAGACATGCGCACGAACGAGGGGGGCTAGGAACTTTAAATTTATGTAACTTTATCACAAACACACACACACACACATATATATATATATATATATATATATATATATATATATATATATATATATATATATATATATGAGGTGGCAAATAATAGGAAAATATATCTTCCAAACCGGCCGATAAGGAAACAAGAAAAACTCGTTAAACAAAGAAAAGAGCACTGAACTGGTATGTAATCCTCTTACATGGCAGTGGTCCGTCCTGATTGAGAAAGAGATAGCTAAAAAAAAAGAAAGACAGCTAGTGGAACATAAGGTGGAAGAAAATATCAATTCTTTGGGGGTTTTTTTCACTATTTTTCTTTCTTTCTTATTTTACTTTCTTTTATTTTTCATGTCTCTCTCTCTTACTCTCTCTCTCTCCTCTCTCTCTCCCCTCTCTCTCACGTTCGCGTTTTCCTTTATGTCTTTCTCTAACTTTCTCAGTGTGCATTGACTGAAATATTACTTGAGTGGCAATAGACATTGTGTCTTTTTATACATTTTGTCATCGCTTGCTCCATCCTGAAATATACCGAAGGGTGGATGTGGTTGTTTTGTTTAAACTCAGGTCTCACGTGGGTGTAACAATGAAGATAAGACACAGGTATTGTAAATTTACAACGTCGCAATCAAGGTTTCATGCTGAGACGTACTCTTGATTCGCAGTAAGATTCATTCGCACACACACACAGCGTAGCCGTGTGGCCGAAGCACATCGGATCTAGCGACTGTTTCTCCGTAGTAGGAGGACATAAATTCAAATCCCTCCAGATGCTGCATTTTCTTTAATAAGACTACTCGAATATTGGTAGACGAATTAAAAAAACGAGCATGTGTAAATGGTTGTCATAGCGAGGTTTAGGAGTATTTACATTGTTCGGACTTTTGTCCTCATCTTTATTGCCATATTCGCGACGTTTCGAACGTTGTACGCTCTGGTCTTCGTCAGGTGATTGGAATTTCGAACTGAGCTCTCAAGGATCCAGTGGATAAAAACGTTAGTTGGAACCACTGACTTGATCCAAATAGTTGTGACTTAAATACAAGGGTACTGCAGTGGTGAACAGTAACTTGGAGAGTTGAGTTAAAGATGGATAAATGAGACATTCGAAAGAAGCATGACACGTGGAACTAGAACATTCTACCCTGGTGGACAAAATAGTGGCTTCAGTTTGAAGTTCCAATTACCTGAAGAAGATCGGGGCGTATAACGGCCGAAACGTCGTGAATATGGCAATAACGATGAGGACAACAGTCCGAATAATGTAAATAATTAAAATACGTCATCGCAGAAATATAGACAGATATTGAGGGTTTAGGATGTATAGCAAAAAGATAAAATTTACTCAGAGCTACAGAGGAGAGGAAATTGAGAAGAGCCATGATTTCCCACGTCGTGAAGGGACGCGACACGGAGAAGAAGAACACTTTTTATGTCTTTACAGAAACCCATCCGTACCTCAGTTCACACATGTCCCCAGGTACGTATCTATATTTGTATTGTTGTGGAGGGAGAAAGAGAAAATAGCTACCAGGTATGTATGGAAGTACCCATGTGTGAATGCACGTACGTGCCGAGCTATAAATAAACACAATGCCACGTGTACAAAGTCATCAGGTTACGTTCAGCCTGTCCAACCTTTGTAGCTAATAACTAACGTCTTTTTAGACGTTAGCAGTTCATTGGTCGGTGTGTGTTGATGTCAGTGTGGAGATAATAAAAGTTAGGGATGATAAAAAGAGAAAAGCGAGAATTACAGGGAGTGACGAACAGAGAGTGGAAAGTAAAAGACAGACATATAGATAGATAGATAGATAGATGTGAAGGGACTGTATAGATAGATAGATAGATAGATATTAACAAACTGGGAAAGATAGATAGATAGATAGATAGATAGATAGATAGATAGATAGATATGAAAAGGCTGAGATAGCTAAGGTTGGTGCAAAAAGAATGACGTAATAATGTCGTTTTTTGAGGTATTTTTAACGTCAAAAAACGACATTATTACGTCATTATTTTTGCACCAACCTAATACTTCGCGTGCTAGCTAGATATATGTAAAGAGACAACGATAGATAGATAGATAGATAGATAGATAGATAGATAGATAGATAGATGAACAGACTGTGATAGATAATGAAGAGACTGAGATATATATATATATATATATATATATATATAGATATATAGATAGATAGATAGATAGATAGATAGATAGATAGATAGATAGATGAACAGACTGTGATAGATAGATATGAAGAGAATGAGATAGATAGATAGATAGATAGATAGATAGATATGAAGAGAATGAGATTGATAGATAGATATGAAGAGAATGAGATTGATAGATAGATAGATAGATAGATAGATAGATAGATAGATATGAAGAGAATGAGATTGATAGATAGATAGATAGATATATAGATAGATAGATATGAAGAGAATGAGATTGATAGATAGATATGAAGAGAATGAGATTGATAGATAGATATGAAGAGAATGAGATAGATAGATAGATAGATAGATAGATATGAACAGTCGGAGATAGATAGATAGATAGATAGATAGATAGATAGATAGATAGATAGATAGATAGATAGATAGATAGATATGAACAGTCGGAGATAGATAGATAGATAGATAGATAGATAGATAGATAGATAGATAGATAGATAGCGAGTAAAAAGCAATATTAATGGAGATAAAGAAGTTGAGACGCAGAGAAAGAAAAATGGTTTCAAATAAATGCAAAAGGAGATTAAAACAAAAGCAGAACAGAAATTATTAAATTCGGAGAAGCATGAATGGAAGAAGTAAAGTAAAAGCATTATGATGTGTATTTATATGAATATTATTTCTTGTAGAAGATCAAAAGGAAGACAGACATAAAATATCATACCTCTCTCCCTCTCCCCTTCTCTCCCTAATACTCTCTTCCTCTCCCCTCTCTTCCTCCCCCTCTCTCCCTCCCTCCCCCTCTCTCCCTCCCCCTCTCTCCCTCTCCCCTTCTCTCACTCTCCCCTCTCTCCCTCCCCCTCTCTCCCTCTCTCCCTCTCCCCCTCTCTGTCTATCATACTTTCTCAGTCTATTCATTCCCTATACTTCTAAATTCTTATTCTTCTATTGTTCTCTCTCATTAATAGTATTTTTTCTTCTTTTCATATTCTCTTATACCCTATAACACTTTCCGTCTTAGTGGCTTTATTGCCTTGTTTGGGGTTAAATAATTAAAAGAAACTATAAATTATGGGCAAGTTCTGTCTATCATTTTTTTAATTAAATCTTTCAAATTGTTTTGTTTTATCGGTAAATTTGCCAAAATTCATATTAACTTAAATTTTATTTTATTTTTCCCCAAGTACATTCGAATGATACTCCATTCATTTTCAAGGATTCTTCTGTGGGTAATTACGCAACTGGTTTTTACTTCTGTCGTTCTCACGTTTGATGGAATCAATTTCAAACGCTTGAAGGAATCAATTTCAAACGTTTGAAGGAATTTCAAATTCAACTCACTCAGTGACATAAAAACGCTCAAACTGACATTTTTATGCGTGTGCATGTTCTTCAATATACGGTCTCCTATGGAGAAAGGCACCTTATTCAGCTTATTCTGCTTCTTTTTTATTACAACATTCAAATTTTGAAAAATTGAATATGTATTTGTCTACAATCACCTTATATTTGTTGGTTGTATATTTCCCGCAAATGTCAACGATGATCTATCTAAATTCCGGTTTATCATGTTATGAAAAAATGAGTCCCCTACCTCAGCCCTCAATTTTCTATATAGCGTAGTTCTGACACTTGATCAAGGTAAACCCACAAGTCTATTTTTAATTCTGACCTTGTATTTGGAAAAAAAGAGGTAACACTTTGCTGTTGAAATTTTCTTAAAAAATAATTTAATCAATTTACCATCGCCTGAAGAGGCACAACAGTGCCGAAATACGAAAGCTATTGTGTAGCAATTTCAACATGTTTTTGTTCTAATCTCTTATAATAATAATAATAATAATAATAATAATAATATATATATATATATATATATATATATATATATATATATATATAGATAGATAGATAGATAGATAGATAGATAGATAGATATATAATATTAGTGGTTAATATACACATAGATATATGTACATATATAAAATATACAAATATATATACAAAAGTACATACACACACACACACACATATATATATGTGTGTGTGTGTGTGTAAAAAATTCCAAGAGGATAGAATCCAGGTAGAACTCAATGTCCAGGACAGAGTAAGGATATAATAAAAAGGCTTAAACATTAATATTCCATGGCCATAATTTATTCCATTGGAATCGTAAATACGATCCAATTCATCAGACCTACATTGTAGGTCTGATGGAGTACTAGTGTTTAAGCCTTTTTATTATATATATATATAGGGTACCCTACATATAGGGTACCCTCCGGCACCCACCTTGCTTTAATTTTGGGTGAAAATAAAGACAAAAATTGCCGAACATTTGGATATTTTTTATTAAGTTGGTAAGATATTCACCATCGAAGATAATAATTTACATGCCCGATTAAAGATAATAATAATAATAATAAACCCACTATGCATATTGGTTTTACTACAACCACACTTTCCCGTAGATTCACCTGTCACCTTTCTGATCTTAGTTCTATTAAACAACATTTCTTAGAAAAACATAGCCATGTACATAATATTAGACAGATATTAGTTGACAATACAATACTCACACATACACATAGTTAAAAGGACCTTCAAGTATTGGAGGTCATCTACATTAAAATAAAGCAACCCACAGTAAAATTACACTTCAAACTAGTCACAACACATTACTTTGCATCTAGACATAAGATTTTGTAGTTAATATTTCGGCCTTTCGCGTAGTATAACGTCATAGAACTGCATCTTGGAATATATGAATTGCGTCTGCTATTCCGCGAACGTGATCGTCGTATAACAATCGTCTATGTCAACATAAAATATTATCTTCGATGGTGAATATATATATATATATATATATATATATATATATATATATATATATATATATATTGTGATAGATATTAGAGCTCATGGGAAATTTATCGGTTGGAATAAAATACACTACCGGGATTTAATAGATACAATAATTAAGAAACATGGATACAACGATACGAAATTTAGCAAAGACTGCATTCAAGAACTGATTACTGGCACCCTGTGAACAAACAACGAAAGAACTCTACCAGAGAGACACTTAAGACATCAAGAACCTAGCCAAAAATAAGGAAATTTCCATCACCTCTTCGGACAAATGAAGTGGAATCATTATTATGAATAAAAACACATACAATAAAAATAATAGATTACTACTCAACAGCATTAACATATGAGAAAATAGATGAACTCAAAATAATTTTAGAAACACAGAATTTTAATAAATAAATTAAAAACTTATTAAGTAATGAAAACAAGTTATTGTCTAGATTAATAGAATATAATCCTAAAATATCCAGGCTTTATGATCTCGGAGGTATTCCAAAACAATACATTTTATCGGAAACTGATAACGCTCCCTACAAACTAACGAAAATATGTATAGCTGGCCATTCGTATTCGAGGATACCTATCTACTAGGGCTGCATGCCAATCCCTATTGCAGACGCTTGCTCAGGCGCAGCTATACTGCAACTATGCTGAGCAGACCTTAGTTACAGTTTCTGGGAAAGAGTGTGTTATCTAGCGTGATCAACAATTTGAACAAGGCCAGCACGTTCAAGCCCTCGGCCACGATGACTTGTGACTTCGTGCTAGCACAGATATCGATTGCACGCAATTTCACTAAAAAGTGGTACGGTTTTCAGGCACTTTCCAAAGCTACCGCACGCTGGGATCGACCCCTCCTATCTGATACACATCAGGAAGTCTTCTTCCCGACAAATCGACTATGGTGAGATTCGAACCCGGGTCTCATTGACAGAATGCGAACGTTCTAACCACTTCGGTGTAACGAAATCGATAACAAAAATGTTAGCACCACTCCTTAAGATATTCGTCTGTGAGGGATCACGATTCTCCACAGCTTCCTACCTTTCCGCAAACTTGCTACTTAAACGTCCTTGTACTCGTTACCTTTAATTTTCCATCGTTGTATATCTCTGCTTCTCATCCTGTTGGTGGTGGTTGTGAGTGTTAGATCCTCCAAACCTTCTTTCTTCATTATATCTCCACAAAATGCTAACTGTATATAATTGCCATCAAAAGCATTTTGTACTACTTATTTCCCTTAAAACTTCCGCATTAGTAACATGCTTTATCTAGGGTATACTAAACATTTATCTGTAGACGCACATATCTCTGTTGCTTTAACTTTTCTTCATCCTTGAAAAATAATTCATTCATCGATTTGCTCAAACTCGAGTAGGATTCTTGGTGTTTTCCTCTGCTTTTCTTGCATTTGATGGATAATCTAAGCTTTAGATTCTCCATGCCTTCTTTCATTATTATCTGTATCTAATTGTCATCAAGAGTTTCTTTGCTGTTCTTATCCATCTCATTTGTCGGATGATCTCTGTTCCTGTTATATTCAATATTTATTATTAAAAGAAAAACTATTGTTTCATGTCATTTTATTTTTCTTTGTAATTACATTGTCTTCAATGCCAAATACGAGGGTAGACATCGCATAAAGGTATATGTATACAAGTATGAAGAAATATATCCCAACGTTTTTCATGTGGAAAAGGGCGTACGGATATAGAACAAAGCGAATCAAAGAGAAAAATAAAATATAGCTACGAACAAGGCCGGCGCAAATGTTTCGTGTGTCCAGGTCGAATTTATGTTTGGACCACCCACCACGTTTAATTATGCACTATCTATCTATCTATCTATCTATCTATCTATCTATCTATCTATCTATCTACCAATAAACTTAGCCAAATTATCTATCGATCTATTCATCTATAATATTTATTGACATGTTGTATAGATCAGTAGGATTTATTGTACGGTGTTATAAAATGAATCCGGCGCGATATTATCACGCAATAAGAAGATTTTATCATCTTCCATTCCTCGTCATCAAATTCACTGAAAGAGTTCCAATGACTATGATAGTTCTGTGTTCCGTGTATAATTTTGGAGAATATGAGGATCTCGGAAACTTTATTCATTTTTCCCATGCTTTCAATTCCGCCTGGAAACATCTTTGGAGAAATAACCAGAAGCAAATGTCTGCTTCCCAATTCACCTCTCTATGTCAGGCTTCTTTTCATCGGCCATTTAATCCATTAATTTTCGGTATTTTACGCATTCTGATTGGTTTCTTTGAAATTTTTAATTGTTAAGTAATTCTAAAAATTGAACTCGCTTGATATACGCTTTATGTGTGTCAAATGATCAACTTGGCGTTGTAGTTGTCGTTGAACAAATTGATACGTAGAAATCAATTAGATGTGACAATGAATTCTACTGAATAACATGCTTCTTTTATAAAGGCACAACCCTTGTTTGGCTCATTGGTGATAACTTTGGCGGTAGCAAAGTTGAAGCGTTCATCTTTTTCAATGAAGCGTATCCGTATTTGGGATTTGTACTGAAAGCCCTAACAGCGATCTCTGAAAACACAAATTACAGTTTTATTTCTCTTGTTCTTTTTACGTGCTGTGACCCTTCAGAATGTGGGAGATCATGGCTGTCAATAGCGTCTTATCTTTTGTAACTTTTAGAAATACTTTTTACATTTTACACTTTTTACATTCTTCGGACTGGCCTCAAATTTATTGTCATATTCACGACGTTGCACGCTCCGGCCTTCTTCAGGTAATAAAAGGTTATAAAATGAATCCGGTGCAATATTATCACGCAATAAGAAGATTTTATCATCTTCCATTCCTCCTCATCAAATTCACGAGGCACAATCCTTGTTGGCTATAACTATGGCCGTAGCAAAATTGATGCGGTCGTCTTTTTCAATGCGGTGCATCCGTATTTATAAAGCATTATGATTTGTAATGAAAGCCCTAAAAGCAATCTCAAAAAACACAAATTACATTTTTCTATCTCTCGTCCTTTCTACGTACTATGTCCCTTCAGAATGTAGGCGATAATGGCTCTGCATAGGGTTTTATTTTTTGTAACTCTTAGCAACACTTTTTACTTTTTACGCTATTTACATTGTTCGGACTTTTGGATTCAGCTTTATTGCCATATTCACATTTCGACAGTTGTACGCTGTACAGCCTTCTTCAGGTGATATACAATGGAATTTCGAACCGAAATCTTTCGTTAGATTGTTCTAGTTCCACTTGCCTTGCCTTTTCTGAATATCTCATTTTCAGTTATTTCCTTTCAGCAACTCAACTCTCCAAGTTTTGTTCATCTCTGCTGTGGTACTGAAAAATTGAATACGTTTGATATGCACCTGGTGTGTCAATTAAGGTGAGAGAGACCTATCTGGGAGATAAATTCAGGCTTATCCCAATGGTATTCACGTAAAAGTGAATATAACGAACTCGGCCGAGATTTGAACTTGGTTTAGACGATTTCGTCTTCTGAATCGCTAACCACGACACCACCGAAGAATGTCGATGTGGTGTATGCATATATTCAATCAGTTATGTGCCATGCATGATACACGCTTAAGCGATCATGTATCTTTCGATAAATGACTGACAAGGCAGATTTTTTTTCCGCAGTAGTCCGCCATTTCTTTCTGCGGTAGAACTGTTGCCATCCAAGGCTATAGAACCCTGTCTGTCCTGCTATTTACCCATAGATGAGGGGAGAAGAAGAGGCTTCATACCATTTACAAGGATATTAGCACATAAATGAATATAATAGATTCAACTGCAATTCGAACTCGGCCCTCCGAGTCCTCAATCCTCATTGCTCCACCGTAAAGAAACTTAAATAATTTTCCTTGACAGTATATTCACAATTATAAATATTATAATAATAATAATAATTAATAAAAAACAAAAAACAAAAAACAATACTGTTTCTGCACTTTCATTTCCTTGCTAGTAATTCCATAAGGAAATTTTGCTCCCGAATAGATCCTTCTTTGTGTATATGGCAAGTCATTTCAGCATGTAGGCGATCATGACTCTTCACAACTTCCTATGATTTGTTGCCCAAAGATACTTTTTAACCTTTATCATCCATCTTTGTGCGTGTTCTGACCGCCATTAAAATAAACGGATTAAGTAGCTTACACGCTGTTTCCCCTTGTTTCTCTTGGATTTCCTGTGAGTATTAAATTCTCTAAGCCCTCTTTCTTCATCACGACTCCCAGAAATGCCAAACGTCTCTTTCTGATTGTAAGTATAAGTTTCCTTCTTCCTGACACATGCCGGCTAGTGAAATTGTCTCTCGGTTGTGCCTCTGTCCACGGGAAAAAATACTGGGATGGGACATGTCCCGATGAACAGCTGCCCACGGTTTTATCCAATTCATTGCACTAGTGAGGGGGGTTGGTAGTCATACTGATGCCTGTGAAACCGACGGTTGTGGGAGCTGGGCAATATTTGACCCTGGCCCGGGTGTACACGCTCAAGTTACCCACATAAAATCCGACACTGTGCCACATCACATCTCAGTGGGGACACCAGGGTAAATACCGCCCCCCACTCGCATGTTTTGTTCATTAGATTCTTAGCATTGGTCAGTAGAACACAGTCTCTTCAACTCTATCTTCATCTGAGAGGAGATTTTACAGCATTCACTGTCATATATTACATAGCAACTCAACAGATTTTTATTTATTTATTTTCTTACTAAAATTTCCTCTGGCTTAATATTAGGTTCTCACACATGAAATGACGCATTTTTTTTTGCTTGGCTTTTGAGCCGGTTGTCTAACGAAGTAACCTCTTTAGTATTAGGTTGGTGCAAAAATAATGTCGTTTTATCACATATTAACATATGTGAGAAAACGACATTATTTTTGCACCAACCTAATATATATATATATATATATATATATATATATATATATATATATATATATATATAATGACTTATTCCCGACTCTTTTTCTTTCCAGAGAATTTTTCTTTCAATATATTGTTACTCATAAGCCGAATGAAAACAAATGCAATGAATCAATGTCGAGTAATCTTACTGCATAGGTACAAACTGAGAAAAAGAACTAGTTTTGCATCAAATCATTACATGCGATGAGAAATGGGCGAGTGGTTAGATGCAAGTGAATCACCAAAAACAATGCCCCAAAACTTCATTGCACCCTAAAATGTTAATGGTTAATGTAAGGTAGCCTTTCAAAGGGGTTATTCTGTGTTGCCACAAAGGAAACAATAACAACCTCATATTGTGGAGAAATTGAGTGTCTGCGCGAAAAATTTAAAAAAAAACTTGTGAAGAGTGAGCACGGCCACACGCTTCTCTATAAACTAACCAAAAGCTGCATAGCCTGCTCCTGATATATTTTCTACTAATTATTACTTATTTAAGCATCTTGAGCTTTTCACACGCAATAAAACATTCTTCAATAAGATGTAATCGAAGCATTTGACGTTAAAGAATGAGAATTTTTTAAAGATGGGATCAAGAATTTAGAGGTACGTTGGAGAACAGTCATTCATCAACATGGCGCCTATTTCAACTAAATACAGTAGTTACTTAACACTTTCATTGCTACTCATTTGCCCAGTGCTGCCCCCATCCGGTCAGCCATTTTTAAAGAAAAAGCCAAATTTCAACCTACATATTTTATTACACAGAAAACTGGCACCAGTGTGTTTTACAGCATTCCATTTTCATGGATATACCTGGGAATGACTTACCAGATCAGTAATGTGTATACACATGATATCTTTTGTAGCATTGTCCTTTGTGATTTTACGATAGATGGCGCAACGGGACACTCATACCAGCGGTATGCAAAAAACGTAGGTTTCCATACTTAGCCAGCTGGAGCAAGATAAGAAAAACGAAGATCTCCGTAGTTAGCAGCGGAAGTGTTAACATTTCAGAAGGGTTTTATTCATTTCTTATAAAAAAAATGCGTCATTTTATCTGACTCCTTGAAGGCAGCGTTCGCTATCCATACGCACCTTTGGGTTGCTGTACTACATTTGCGGTAGTATTTTGTTAAACTACCCAGCTAGTTAATTTCTGTTTGGATTTAATCTTCCCGCTATATGCTTCACACATTTTTCTGCTTTTTTTCTGGTTGGTCCTGGGTATGACGACAAACTACATCAGACAGCAAGGTCTCTGATCAGGAGCGCGGAACCACCGCTTAATTGCTTTTGTTCCCAGATCCATCCTGAGCCGGAGTGGTAGCACATGTTAGGGTCCCAGCTATGGGCATATAATGAACCCCCAAACACTATGAAAGTATAAAAATACATTTTTATAGTAAAAATACCAGCGATACATTTTTATATAAAAAAATTACCAATGATACATATTTATATATATATTATTACCAACAATACATTTTTAAAACAGAATTAACAACAATACAATTTTAAAGTAAATAAATTACATCTGTAGTTGAAGCCACACTTCTGCGTTTATAATAATTAGATTTTGGAATTAAATAACCCATTAAGCTGTTCATATGCCGCTAAATAGAATCAACTAAAGACTGTGTATTTTGTCTTTTTATAATTGTTAGCCCTTTCTTTGCATTGCTGCCACACGACAGGTTACAACATAGAAGATTGTACTGCGCCAGTTTCAGTGATTAACACTCGGCACTTCCAGAGGCTCTATCCGTGTCTTCATTACCTCACGACTAACCTTTACAGATTAAAAAAAAACAAAAAAAAAACAAAAAAAAACAAGCGCCTACGACCTGAACTTGACCCCGGCCTTTTAATAACAAAAGACCGGGGCGACCTGTGCGTGGATATATTTTTCGTGCGTGATTTTCTCGTGGCATCCGGTTTCTGTCAAAAGTTTCGCTTGTTGGAGCGATGAGGGTAGGAAGGAACGGGTGAAGATGAGGAGGGTTTGAAGAAGGATAAACATTTTCCCTCCTCTGCGTTGGCAGTGCGCCATTAACGCTTTATTGAGACCGGATGCTAAAGCCTGGCTGTTCTTCAAAGCTGTAACGATGTCATTTTGACTCGATGGGAGCTGGAATGCCGCGAATCTGTTGATAGAAGAAAGTGGGAGGAGAAATAGAAGAAGATCTCTCTCTCTCTCTCTCTCTGTGTGTGTGTGTGTGAAGGAGGAGGAGATGCGTTTAAAGAAAATAAGGAACAGTTATTTGTTTCCAACTAATGGAAGTCACATCGTCGAAATCTGTAAAAAGGCTTTACAGGCACAAGAAATACAACGCCCTAAAAACTATACTTTCGTTGCCAACCGGCACAGCACCATTTTGATGCATAAGACATGCGAAACCTATTAGGCTAGCTATCTATCTACTATTTATTTATCTCTCTCTCTCTTTCTTTATATATATATATATATATATATATATATATATATATATATATATATATATATATATATAAATATAAGTAAATAAATAAACAAACCAATCCCAAATAAAGATAATCAATTAAAAACTGTTCCCGCCAAAATAACACTTAGAATGAACTACAACAATCAACCCCAAAACTGAACAAATAGCTTTAATTAAATTCCCAAACCAAAACAAAACTGTTAAATAAGTGATATAAACAAATTTTTACTACGTTAATAAATAAATAAATAAATAAATAAATAAATAAAATAAGAAACAAAAATAAAAACAAGCAATATAATTTGACCTAAATAGATAAACAAACGACTTCCGGTGAAATAACCGCCATAACAGAATACCCACAATGCACCACTAACCCGTATATATATAAATAGCCGATAAAAATAACAGCACACGTGGCCTGACGATTGCATATAGCATGAAACAGACTGTCGCCTCTAAGTGTTGACTTCTATGTTCACTTTTATATTTACACACGCTCTATCTCTGATATTGAGCACTTTATTCCATAAATATAGCACACCTTAAGACTATATTTCTTTATATATATATATATATATAACGAAATGGGTTAAGTCTGATAATTATTTAACATATTTTCTGTTTGTACGTTATTTTAATATACACAATGTAAGTAAATGCTTTGCATTTTTTAAAAAAATGAAACAGTATTAACTACATTTACCGGCCTGAATGTTCGAGAAATTTTGTAGAAAATATTCGTTCTCCAACAGGAATCGAAACCTGTATCCAATACGGAACGATCATTTGATCTGACGTGCTATACCACATAGCTATAGAGAAGCGTCTGGTTAGCAAAGTCCGAATTAATGTTTACGTTAAGGTACGTCTCTAGAGCAGATATGATCGTTCTGGAAAAATCGTCGAAGATTTGTTGTTTAAAAACATTAACTTGGACTTTGCCCACCATACGCTTATCTATAGCTAAGTGGTATAACACGTCAGATCAATTGACGGCCCCGTATATGACACAGGTTCGATTCCAGTTAGAGAACGCATATTTTCTACGAAATTTCTCCAACATCCTGTCCGTTAAATGTAATTAATACTGTTCAATTACAAAACAGAGCATTTAATAAAATAAATTGTATCTATTAAAATAACATATAAACAGACTATATACTGCTGGTGTTAATAAAATAGTGCTCGATGAAATATAACAGAGCTAATAAGTATATATCCATCAATATACATATTATTCCTCATCAATAGCACACCTCAAAGTTTCATGCACAACGCAGTCTTCAGGTGCTGAGTATGAACAGACCGTTAAGTAATTTGAATTTTAATATATCTGCTTACCACAGTGTTGGCGTAGAATTACAGCTTTTTAAATTTAAAAGTTATATTTGGCAATTAAAATAAGCAAGATTTATATATGTATGTAAGAGAAAAATAAATTTAAAAATATAAATATATTTTTTAGTTGCGAATATACATATTTTAACTTTTTAAAAATTTCTCAATTAAAGGGAGATTACAAAACAAAAAAAACAAGAAGAAAAAAAAAACAAAACATAATCATTAATTTATATTCAAAATAAATATCAATTTACATTAAAAATAAACCGTAATTTACATTAAAAGTTAATCTAGATCAGCGTATTTAAGCAGATATTTATTTTTATGCCTACATGTAACCATCAATTCATTTCTCTTGTTTAATAAGCTCAGATTATTTAAGTGTTTTAAGCTAACCAGTTTTCCAGCAAGTCATAAGTTACATTTATTTCCTTTTCCGTTATTTGGCTCTTGCTATAATATCGCAGTTAATAGCAGCGGAAATACCATTATTTTTTAACTTCCAGAAATATCTAGAGAGAGAGAGAGAGAGCAGTGCAGTTTCTGTATTTTATATTACGTAAAGTCATTCGGTGATAGTAGAGACGATATTTCCAAAGAACCAAACCAAAATTTAACATCGTTACCGGAACGTATGCTCGCTCGGTATACAACATTGTTATATACACTGACCTTTTAAGAGACAGATCATATTTTTCGGCAGTTGTATTTAATTTTAGAAGAATTTACATTGTCTTTGTTGAAAATATATTTGTTTAATATAATGTTGTTATGATGGAAGATGGATGTGTCTGTGTTATTAACGTGAGCTATAGCAGCTCTTAATAGCTTTGTTAAAAAATCTATAATACGAAGTCCTAACTCTCATCTCATTTTTCCTAATGCAATATTAATATAAAGTACAAATTTCATTGTAACCCAATTAGAATGGATCATCTATATATATAAATAGCAATTTCTATCTGTTTGTCTGAATCAAGTTGCCACCTAAACCAGTGTACCAATACTGATGAAACTTTGCATACGTCTTAAGCTAACATCCAGTTTATTATCAAGTTAATTGTTGTTTTGTGTTTCTTTTAGAAACAAATCTGTAATGGAACCTAAATAGCAGATCAACGCCGGATCTACGCGAAACGCTGTTTACATAAGTTTAACTAAGGAAGATGATTGATTTCGCAAAATTTACAAATTAAGATACACGTGTTACGAAATAATAATTCTTATAAAGCTTAAAATTCTAAACAAATATGGGTCTTTGTTCGATTTTAAAAATTTAGGGACAACATCTGAACGACTCGCAGCTTATTTTTTAAATAAAATCATTATATAACAACATTAATTCAGTATAATCTTTCTTTGAATACGATCTCCGTGGTGTGTTTACATTGCAAAAAATTAATTCTTTTCAAATTTCACAGTGTTCATGATTAAATTTACTATGTTCGAATTTATTAAATACCAAGAAATTGGCTCGATCTATTCGATCATTGAAATAACATTTAAATTGAGCTTATTTGCAAATAGAAACTTTAGCTAAGCTCATATTTCAACCTACTCTTAAAAAAGCATATGGTTGTGATTGTCTGTGGAATAACAACCTGCTTGAAGGACACTTTCATGCTATATACCGCCTGTGTAAAAAAAAAATCTAGCTGTGGAAATAGACATCTTTCTTAAAAAATCCAAACATCCTTAATCGGTATGATCCACGTAACCTTCTCCGTTAGTTTTTACTTTTAATTACAGTGGTTTAATTAGACGATATCAATTCGAATCGCGACTGAAATAAAAAATTTAATAAAGAATTGTTTTATAAAGATTTCACTTCATTTAATATTGAAATCTCTATATATAATCTATCAGCTGGCCAGATATATTTCCTCTAACGAGGCAATGTAGAGAATCCTGGGCTTCAAAATACATGAGCGTCATACAACAGTAGCGAATCTAGCTGTTCATCTTGAAAATTGCCAGCGTGTATATTTCATAGAAGATACTTCTTGAAACATAGTTGAGAATACATCAGAAACAACTTTGACCTTTTGTCCGAACACTGCTGTATGTTGAGATTCCCGTCTACTACACCTGGGAACACAATAGATGGAGCAGGCGCAAACAAGAAGCACAAGTTGAGGGCTAGGAAGAAAATACTGTCTCCAGAAACGCGACCATCGGGCAGGTATACACTGCACATCCCAGTCAGCAGGAGTGCTTTTTCTTTGTCTGCTGCTGTACACTGTCAGAGCGCCTACATCCTTCACAGATCTGAGAAAGATATAATGGAGAAGTCTGTACAGACTACAGAGAAGCTTGCGCCAAACAGGGACTAATGGAAGACTATGTCCACAGGGACCAGACACTGGAGGAGGCAGCAGTCAGCAGAACCCCAAGTCAACAGTGCCAGCTATTTTCCATCATGTTGATGACATGTAGCTTGGGTGAGCCTCTCAGGCGTTGGGCGACCCACAAAACTAACATGGCGAAGGACATCCTACAAAGAATTCAAAGACAAACCCCAGCGGAAATTGTGACGTTCCATGATGCCATTTACAATGAGGAATTACTTGACCTGGACGTAGGAGGCCAAGGAATTGCCACATTTGGCCAACCTCAACCTGAGCAGATAGCAAATAATCTTGCAATTAAGTACATGTGGAAGATCAGCTATGACACCAAAGAAATGACGGTGTATATAGCTGATAACGGACACAAACAGATGAAGGACCAATTGGGTTTTTATAACACGATTATTTCGAGCATTGAAGGTGAAAGAAGAAATCTGTTAATCCTTCATGTCCCAGGTACAACTGGCCAGACATTTATCATCAACCTATTTCTACCTAAGTTGCGCCAAATGAAACATATTTCTCTATTTTATCGAACAATTTTACGCCTTAGTATTTCAAGATATTTTTGTGTAAATTTTATTTAATTTTTGCGTAATTTCGACATCGTATCCTATATATATATATATATATATATATATATATATATATATATATATATATCGAGAGAGTGGGGGCTAAAATTCTACACATCCTTATGAAGGTGTAAGCGATCCGTTGAAGATAATTTCATTATCCCTAGATATTTGGTTTTTTGTTTCACACGTGGAGAGTGAATTGAAACGATAACATTAATAGTAAGTAACAAAATAAAATGATATGAAAAATATTTTAAAAACAAATAATTTTCTTGTTGATTCAATATTAGTTTAAGCATGTACTAATTGTTATTCTTTCCACTTATTAGCTGTAACATTCGATGTGCGGGGGGGTGTAATAGATAACGGCACGGAATTGTGCATCGGAGAGCCGAGTTCCAATTCCCATAGGAGTCTTTATATTCACTTACTTAATTTAGTAAGACTTATACCACTAAACCATTCCAAAAATAGAAGTGTTTATTATTATTATTATTATTATTATTATTATTATTATCAATATAATCATCATCAATATCGTTATTGCTTTCTATATACTAGGGGCTTATGGCCATATCTCGTTGAAAAATCAGTTCCAGTACGATCAACCGAATTTAAGCAACGTCGAGCCTTGTCAGTACCTAGATGGGTAGCCGCTTGGGAATAGCAGGTGCTGTAAGCTTGGATGTGCCGGTGATGTAATGGATAATGGCTCGGAATTGTTAATCGGAGAGCAGTGTTTCAATTCCAGTTGGGTTCATTACGCACAAATACCCTTGAAAAAGATATGAATCCATTATTTTTCTAAATCCAGCCATGGGTCAATTAGTAAGACTTGCGTCACTAAACCATTATTATCTCAATAAATAAATATTAGGTTGGTGAAAAAACCGACATTATTTTTGCACCAACCTAATAAATAAAAATTCTTCCAAAGAAAATTCTTTCAAAAAATTCTGCTGGCTTTAAATAACCTGCAATCGGTTGATAAGTCGTAGAATCATTCAAAAATAGTTTCTACTTATTACAAGATTAGATCACTCAAGAATTTTTTAAATATTTTTGAAAAATCTCTGAATTCTACTGAAAATGTCTCCATAAAATTTCACCAATTTTCTGATATTCCTGTCTCCGTTGGTGTTGTCCGGTTCATTAGGTCCTTCATCTCTTCCCCCTTTTGGGACGGTTGACTACCACAACTACAATATGTGACCGTCTAATCACTTTAGTCGTGTCTGTGACTTCTGAAAGTGTACATTAATTGATTAATTAGTCGTTTAAGATAGCGCGATTGAGTATAAGTCGTCTGCAGTCAGTGGTATTGTCAGGTCTTCCATTCGTTTTCTTTCTTTATTTCTTTTTAAGAAAGGGAAGATTCATTCATTCCCAAGTAAATAGAGGAAACGGTACATCAATCAATTAATCTTATCGAATCTTCAATCGTGTCAACTCAAATTTGTGAGGATTATCGGGTTAGAGGCGTAAGGAGAATCACCTGCATATGAATGTCACGTCTACTGGACAACATTACCTGATTTCATCTGATTTCATAAGTGGGAAGGTCAGAACATTCCCTGGATCTGGCTATTTGTTGGAGGTGCCACAGGAAGGTTTTGAAAAGGACAGATTAAATAAACGAATCATTTAATTGTCCCGTTGAAAAAATATATGCATTACAAACAGTGCAAAAATGTCAGATAGAGTATATCTGTGAAAGGACAATATGAATAAAGACAAAAAGAAAACTTATCTTAGCCGACACGTTTCGTCCTTTGAGAGAATTTATCAGGGCAAATGCGAGGATTTTATTTTGTGACAAGTATTTATATACAAAAATATTTATTGATTTTTCCAAATTTTTCAGTATTGGAGTACTCATAAATATTCATAAGGTAAACGGAAAAGTCAAGCAAATTTCTGGAGGATATGAGGAGATAGAATTCAATGTCTAATAAAGGAAAGTGAGTAGTGATGTTCTTTTTTGAATCCCAATACAAAATAATTTGCATATGTAAATAAAATATAGATACTTGTCGCAAAATAAAACCCTCGCATTAGCCTTGATAAAGTCTCTCAGAGGACGAAACACGTCGGCTAAGATAAGTTTTTCTTTTGTCTTTATTCATTATAAATAGTGCATGTGTCGTGTTATTCATAGTGTATTGTTTTATGTGTTAATCATAACGGTAGCAATAGCAAAATTTATTTTAATTATTTCACCCCAAAGAAGACACTAGATACGGAAGGAATTACTGAGTTTGAAAGAATATGTCTAAAAGAAAAACATTATTGAGGAGAGAGAACAATAAAAAAAAAAAAATAGCAATTAAGAAGACAGAAGATAGCAACTGATATTGCATTTAAATTTTTGAAGATCGAAGTTAATTGAAAAGCATGAGA
>OZ010580.1:112416035-112433535 GCA_963932145.1 Acanthosepion lycidas | reverse complement strand
ATTAATCACTGATCAAAAGGAAGACTCTTTTATGTTTAATCACAAGACGTCCAGGCAAATAAAAAATGAAAAGATAGTGAGATGGAGGGGAGAGCTTTCCTGTTTTTTGTTTGACGTTTTCTATCGGTCGGAAAAGGAAAATGCAAAGGTGGACGCTCTGTCAAGAGTGTTTGGATCAATAAAAAAGCACCAAAGATCTGCAAAAAGTTTATAATGATCTTTGTCCTCCATGCATCACGAGTTTGATGCATGTGGTTCAAAGCAGGAATTTGACTTTTTTTTTTGCAGCAGAGGACGTGAAACGAATAACAAACAGTTATCAGATTTGCGTTCTAATAAAAACAAGCTTCTATAACCGGAAACCCTAGTAAAAGCTACACAGCCATTTGAGAGGCTGAGCATGAACTTTAAGGGCTCTCTTCCATCTAAATCCTGAAACAAATATCTACTAACTGTCGTTGACGAGTACTCGCGATTCCCTTTGCATTCTCTTGTCCAGATGTAAGTGCAATAACGGTCATACGATGTCTTTGCTCACTGTTCTCAATATTCGGAGCGCTATCTTATATCTATACAGATTGTGCGATCTCTTTTATATCAGTTCATCTAAGAAGATTCCTATCGGTACAGGAAGTGGCCGTAAGCCGGACCACACTATAAAATCATCAAGGGAGATACAATGGCATAATATAGAAGACCGTACAGTTATCACTTGAAAATGAAAACTTTCCAATTAGACATTGGGAAGACGTAATAACCTGTACGCTATAAGAACACTACTCTGTACAAGAACTAATGCAACACCTCAAGAAAGGTTTTTAAAATTTCCAAGACAAAGTTCGGCAGGAATCTCTCTCCATTCTTGGTTCTCACAGCCAGGTACTATTTTACTTAGAAACCATGTCCGATAAAGCAAGCATGATTCTCCTGAGAGTAAGGTAGAACTGATCAAGGCGAACCGACTCTATGCGCACATCCAGCAACCAGAACGTTTCCCTCATAAATTTGGCCCCTGCCGACGAGTTATCAATGACGAGTTCTCCCCTGAAGCAATATCTTTCCCTCGATAGTAACGACGACACAAGGCCATTGGATTCTCCTGAGAAACAAGGCACCGATAGTGACGATACAGAGATCGACACCAGAACAGCCCCTTCAAAACGGGAGCATACTACCAAAGGCATACTACCACAGATTCTGATAATCAGCTTTCAGAATCTGAGCGTACCACTCCAAGAAGAAGACAAAAAATATGAGATGAAATACTTCTGGCTGACTGTTTTCATAACACGTGTAAGTTTAGGTCAGCTGCCACCAAGACATTTCCAGAGAATTGTCAAGAGGTCCATTCACCTGGATGATTTCGTGTCGGAGAAAACAAAGAATGTGTTAAGACAACCCGATTACCTCCCCTGTCTTTTGATTTGTATTAGTTACGCCGTCTTAGCGAAAACGGAAAGACTTTTCAGTTACGTTCAATAAAAGCACATTAAGCCGAACTAGACTCCAAGTTTTCATTGCAATACCCAAGTTAATTACACTGATGTATGGTGGAAAGAGCGTTGTCGTAAAATAAAACACAACTTACGACCATAAATTCAGCGTAACTACAAGTCCTAAGCTATGAAGCGTTCTTCAGATGTTTCAGCTTGGTTGGAGTCGTATCCCTTACTCTGTAACCCTCTACCTCGCGTGGCTCTTGAGCATTGTACTGGATGAACATCATTGTAAAATATAGACTGATTTGTTTTTTGGGGGTCTTATCAACCTTTTGCAGGCCTAAAGCCAGAAAATCTCTTAGGATATAAGACTTTTTGGGAAATAATAATGATTTAGTAATACATGTACTTCTGGGAGAAGAAGAGGTAGATTCATACCGTGAGTGAATATTTTACAATTCCGAACCGTTATCCATTACACCACCTGCGTATCCAATCCTGCATCATCTGGTATTGTCAGACAGTCAAGATTTTCTCCTGTGGCCAAATTGGCAACGGCACGTTTAGGTTATTCCTCCTATTTAAAAATAGGGGATACAAGTTCGATTCATGTCGGTAGGCACATATTTCTTTAATAGGACTTCTGAATCTTAGACCAGCTGATATTAATTTTACTGTTTAAGAAAATAAAAAAATGTGTAGCAACTCGTGTACCAAGTAAAATAAGGTTTATACATTCAATTATAGGATACAAATCCTATATCATTCCAACAAATGACTAAAAAAACACAAAGTAGATTTGCACACCCGCAAAATCGGATCAAAACGACTAAAAACAGATTTCGCAATAAGGTGTGAAATTAATTTTCTGACCAATGAAAGGAGGCGATTTGCTAAACTAAAAAAAAAGATAACGAGCCAGTGTGAAAAAAAGTCAACAATAGAGAGTCTCAAGTCAATCACCAATCAGAAGGGCGCAGAGATCATAGAAGACTGACAGTAAATTCCATCACTGACTCAACCCGACACTAAGAGCCGAAAGTGCATTAGGAAAGGAACACAACAACAAATTTACAACTGACTCCAAAACAATTCATAAGTACATTTTCCTTTTATTCCTCATCCACACTCTCTTTTTCAACTTAAATTGATCGCCCCTTTTTCCTTTACACCTAAACAAAAACAAAAGAAACAGACATTACTCTGCTACTCTGTTGAAAGCCAGCGAACACAGACATTTTTGTAAAAATCACATTTTTGTTTAAATGAACTAAAGCATTAATCTTTTTTACCCTATTCACAAGATAATAAATATACAATGTTTTATTTTCTACAAACGTTCCTTATCGTGTTGTTTCTTCTTGAAATTTGCGTTGTATTTTGTGGACAGGGTATCCCGTATTAAATTCTCCTTTAATCCGGGTACGCTGAACCCCACACAATAGATAAACACAGACGAATTTAAACTTTTGACAAAAAGCAATATATATTTGTCAAGAAACGGTTAAATTAATGAAAAAGCGTTCAATACAATTTTAAAAAATTGAAAATATCGGGCAATTTAAGACACAAAATTGATAGAAAATGAATCTTCTGCTATCACAGTTTCTACGAATTTAGTATCGTCAGGCAGTAGAGATTTATAAATAGATTCGATAATGAATCAGCAAATAAAAAATAGCGAAAATATATTCAGATACATAAATTACTCTGTATAATATGAATACACGAATAATAATAATAAAAAAAATCAAATTAATGATTGATTATACAAAAGTAATTAAAACTTGAAACAATTGACATATAGATAATTGACCCAATATGAAGTATAAATTTATTGGTCATTAATATTTGATTAATGTGTAAAAAGTAAAAACGATATTGTTCAAATATCAATATTGATCAAGTTTTTTTTATTCAGAAGATGAAATAAATCGTAATATTGATTATCTCTAAATATGTTTTTGCCAGTCATTTTTATTATTTTATTGCTTTGCATTGAACAATGCTTTTGGTATAAAAATAAAGTTTACTAATATAGTTTACTAAAATCTATCAACTTCACGTTATATCAAAGATTGCAACACACACGCGCGAGGGCGCGCACACACACAAACACACAAACACACATACACGCATCCACACACATGGCGTCTCCGGGGTGGTCGTACCTGTTAGGGCAAATAGTTAATCCCCAAACTGTGGTCAAAATACTATGAAAGCATAAAAATACATTTTAATAGTAAAAAATGCCGGCAATGCATTTTTGAAAAGCAATATATTGAATCTTGACAAAAACCCTATTTACAAAAATACGTCAATGAAACCTCATCTACAAATTTATTTCTTACAAAGAATACATATTCTATTCATACGAACTTATCCTAAACATCTTGTCGGCATTAAATAACCCATTGAGGTGTTGATGTGACGTAAAACAAAATAAATAAAAACCATACGACGTATCAAAAATATGTATACACATTTGGAAGATTTCCGAAAACATAATTCACGTAACTACAACCAACTATATTTAATTAAAATGATACATATGAAGACATTATTTATTCTAAATGTTTGTTCATAAGATTTTGTCATCGTATTTTTTTGAAACTCATGTCCGTTAATGATCAAGTCATTATTGACAATGCGATGCAATGGATTCACAAGCAGCAATCAATCAACAGTTTATTTAAATTCAACAAATACTTTTAGATTGTAAGAATTTACTTTAGATATTATAATGATTTACTGATACAAGTCCTGCTAATTCATCCATAGCTGGCGAGATAAGAGGTGGATTCATACGTTTCTCATGGGATTATAATCACATCTCTTTTTAACTTAGGCAAAATATCTTGAAATACTAAAGAGTAAATTTATTCAATAAAATCACCATTGGCTTCAACCACGGCCTCCAGATGACTTCGGAATCTCCTGCAACTCTTCTGGACAGTCTTCTTGTTTAAGTTGGTGAATGCTGCCATAATCCTTGCCTTCAGTTCATCTTTGGTGTTACAAGGAGTCTTGTTGGTTTCTCGTTCTCGTTCTCGTTCAAAGAGTTCCTAAATTATATAACTTGGGAGAAACAGTTGGTGGGTGAGGTGGGGCTAAACTTAATTCCATCCCTTTCACCAGTGTCCAAACTGTGCATCCAAGATGGTCTCTTCGTTGACCATTTTTCAGATGATGCCAATCGCTGCATAGAAGGAGATTTATGCACAAACCTCTGCATGAATGTTTTATTTAATTTCTGTGGTGGTTGCACTTTATTTCACCGCTTCAAAGACTGTTTTTTTTTTTGTCCAGTGGTACAATGGTATGTCAGAATTGGCGGCGGCATTTTGGCTAGAGAAGGAGGTAAAGTTTACCACCAATCTACCTGGAGACTTTAATTCAGGTTTGGAAACAAAGTTGTCATTTTCCACGACTGCTTACCATCCAAAATTAAAGAGTTCAGTCTGCTTTGCTATTTTACCCATAGCTGAGGAACAAGTGGATTTATGCCTTTCCCATGAGCATAGTGCGAAAGTGAATGCAAGTAACCTGGGCTGACACACAATATCTGATGATTTTGTTTTCCACACTGGTAAGTGTTAAGCAACTCTGTACATTCATATTTTTGGTTTTATTGATTGATATGTTTTTTACAGCTTATCAACCCATTGCAGGTTATTTAAAGCCAGAAAATATTTTTAGATTGAAAGAATTTTTTTAGAATTAGGATTCAGTGATACAAGTCTTACTAATTAACCCATAGCTGGAAGAGAAGGGGTGGATTCATACCTTTCCCGTGTAACTGAATATAACAAATAATAATCAAGAAGGTTGTAGACTAGGCATTTAGGTGGCCAGATGTAAGGGGTAATGTGCTCGCAGAAATTTACTGACAGCGATGACTAGGTTCTTCTGCTTGTGTGGCATGGTGCAGAGCCTCGTTGCCAGACATAATTTCTTCCAGCAGCCACCATCTCGATGCAGGGCAGTACTACCTTGTTAAGGAACTTAATGTAGGCCTCCGTGTTGAGTCTGAGTCCCTCACCAACAAATTCGGGATCTTTTTTCTTATAAAGACGATCAGAGTGAGTTTTCTGAGTTGCCCTACCTTCGTAATCACCTTTAGACTCATCCAACTCTTTCCGAATTCTCTACACTGTTGACAGTCAAACACTCTGAAATGTTCGTAATTGAGCTTCCAGTGCGAATGCGAAGCAGTACAGCATGCCGTTTCCAAATTTCTGGCGGAGTGAATTGCGTCATGGTGCACTTTTTCTCAAACACCAACTGAGACTACTATACTGTGCAGTCGAAAAAATCCATGCGCGAAATTAAAAATATAAAATGACGACAAGTTACCCATTGCACACTGTATATATATGTGTGTGCATGTGTGTGTGTGTGTATATATATATATATATATATATATATATATATATATATATATATATATATATATTATAAATATATATTAATAAGATAGTATATATTTATAGTCTGTTGTATTTATGCGTAAAAGACTGTGTATAAACCTAAAAGTATTCACTGAGGTCAATACCGAATGATAACAGTCGTTTTCTTGCTTTGGTGCAATCATTAGGCCAGAAGATTGCCACAGAGCATGAAACGTGTCCACTTTATATATATATATATACATATATATATTATTTCCTTAGCTTTTATCGATATATATATTTGGGCATGTAACGTGAGAAAGCTATGGAAGGAAGATTTATTCTCGTATTTGTATTTGCCTCGTTATGAACATTACTATATCCATGATATCATAATACCGGAGTTCACGGATCGGACGGAATTCTTGAAAGGAAAAGGAATGACAAACATGCTTTGTTCTCAATGAAATTTTTGTATTACTAAGACATACACAAAACTGTATATGCATATATACAACTGTTGCACGCGGAGAATATATATCTACACAGCAAACACAATGTAAGGAGAAAAAAAAGGAAATATCTTACATATAATATGAAGATAATCCTGTGCCTGGAGAAGCTAAGTTTAGGACTCCAGTTTCAAACAAACCAGATTCATTTATCTACTAGTCGAGAACATATTCCACGGACGGAAAATAGCTAGTCTTGTGTTTTTACCAAATTGAGCACTTCGAGCTGGAGTTTCTTTCTTTATCTGGGAAAGAAATATTCACAAATGGAAATGGCACCATGGACTTGTAAGCTGCAGGAGAGACAGATTTAGCCTCTACCCAAACCATGCGGGGGTGTTTAAAGAAATCAAGCTTACGGTTTAGCTTCTGTAAACAAACTGATTTTGACTGCTACTTTCGTCACTATATATCGCCAAAGACGTACAGAGATATAGCCAAGTCGATCTCATTTATTTTCCTTCTCTCTCTTTTCTTGATTCCATCACTTCTGCCAATAAATATCCCACATTGTGACAACAGAAGAATTTCCAAGAACGCTGAAATGCTGCAAGACGCAATCAGATCGTGAATGATCCAACGACCAAACACACATTTTCGTCTTAATAAGTTGTTTTTCCTTCAACTAGAGTAACACTCCACAAATCAAATCACGGTCAAACCCATTACGGTGAGTAGCCAATGCAATGAATGTGCTGTTCTGTAAAAAAAAAAAAAAAAAAAAAACGCCTCCCCACCCCGCGTTCATGTTAGATCGTTGCAAAAGTTTTTGCTCGATCTTCATTGTTAATATAAAATGACTGCAATTTGTCATTAGTGTTTGTTTGGTACAAGTTTCTAGTGTGTTTTAGATTGAAAATTGGCAATATTCAGTTGCGAGCCTGATTTTGTTGAATGTTGACTTTTTGTCCGCAAATCGAAGATATGGTGAGGGAAGTTGCACTTTCACCATATTATATGCTTCATGAATTTCAGAAAGGAGGGAGCATTGGAAATGTGACAAAGAAAAACATTCAGAAAGTTCAGTTGGATCTTGCTCTAGCTTTTCGGACGATCAAAAATTGTAGCAGATTTCGTCAGGGTGATTTTAGCCTGTAGGATCAATCACTCTCTGGGCGACCTTCAGACGTCGATGAAGACGCCATGTTTGACATCGTGGAGAATAAACTGAATATTTCGACGGAAGAAATTTCGAAGAGGTTGAAAATCAGTATCTCAAATGCTTTTCGTCATATGAAGTGATTTGGGTTCGTTTCCAAATCCGATAAGTCACATTCTCTGACAGAGCAGAACAAGCGGAATCGTGTTTTTGCGACGATTTCTTTCCTGTTATGCAATGAAAAGGAGCCGTTCTTGGACAGAATCGTCACAGACGATGAAACGTACGGGCAAAGGGAATAGAAAACAAGCTTGTGAATGTGCAGAACGGGTTTGCATCCAATGAAGTTGTTACTGTCTATTTGGTGCGATTGCAGAAGAATAATTCACTTTAGGCTTCTCGCAGTCGGCGAAACAATAACGACAAAGGTATTGCTACCAACCCACCAATCTCATTGCGGATATTCAAGGAAAAATAAACGATTTGGGCAAATCGAAAAGGTGTCATTTTCCACCACGATAACGCAAGACATATTGCAAAGCAGACCTTGCAGAATTTTAGAGTTGAAATGGGAAATCTTCCAGCACCCACAGTATTCTCCTGACTTGGCTCCTTCGGGTTTACATTTGTTCCAGTTTCTACAGAACACTTTAAGTGACTAAATAAATTGACTCTGTCGCGTCAGTTGAAAATTATCTCATAACTTTCTTCCAACAAGAAACACCAATTTTTTACGAAAAAGCATCAAAATTAAAATTCCCCGAGTTTTTTTACGATCTATTCCCAGTATCTTGATATATAAACATGTATATATCACTTTCCCATATATTAGGTTGGTGCAAAAATAATGTCGTTTTCTCACATATTAACATATGTGAGAAAACGACATTATTTTTGCACCAACCTAATATAATGAATCACTTAAAATTATGAGAAGAAGCATTTTCATTATTCCATGAATTACTCAGTCTAGAATCCTAATTTATGTTGATTCGTTCGTAACGTTCTGTCTGGTACGCTTTTATATCTTCCTCAGGTCACATATGCTAAACTTCCATTGGAAGAAGGTCACTTGTCAGTTTCGCATCATTTAGCTAATTTACTCATCACCAGTCTCAGCAACTCACATGAATTGTTAATAAAAAAGAAAAAAAAAGAAGGCAAGTGTGAATTGTTTAATTGGAAAATTAAAAGTCTCGTCATTTATAGCTTTTTGTCGCTCACAGTTCCCGACTTCTTCTTTTATTCTTGGTCACTGTTCATCAATACATTACTTTCTCCCCTCGTATCTCTCATTTTTATTTGTTTATTTATACTCTTTTAACTTCTTTCCATTCTCTCCGACCCCTTCTCTTTTCTTCTTGTCATCTTTTATTTTTATTTTGCTTTTTACGTCTCTTCCTTTTTTCCCGCCATTCTCGTCTACTTGTCTCTTCTCTCTCTTCTTTTCTCACTTTAGTGATTTTCCAAACGTAGTTTAGATGTGGCAGCCAATAAGGATCGAACTCAAAGTCGTAAATGATCTCGCGAGATTAACTTGCCTTCTGTTCTTAGTCTTTCCCTGAATTTGAACTCGGCCTGTCGATTGCACCGTCCATACTGATAATCACTACAGCATCAATTATAATTTTCTTTCTTTCTTTCTTTCTTTCTTTCTTTCTTTTTTATCTCCACATTCTCTTTCTTTCTTTTTGTATACACATTTTTACTTTCTTTCTTTCCTCATTTCTTTTCTTTCTTTCTTTTTTGTCTCCTCATTCTCTTTGTTTCTTTCTTTTTTGTATACACATTTTTACTATCTTTCCTCATTTCTTTCCTATCTTTCCTCATTTCTTTCCTATCTTTCTTTCTTTCTTTCTTTCCTATCTTTCCTTCTTTCTTTCCTTCTTTCTTTCCTATCTTTCCTTCTTTCTTTCTTTCTTTCTTTCTTTCTTGTCTCCTTATTCTCTTTCTTTCTTTTTTGTATACACATTTTTACGTTCTTTCTTCCCAACCGTCCCTTTTATTTACATTGCTTCTCTGGCCACCTGATCAAATAGGGATAGTCCATTTTTTGTGATGTATTGCCAGTAGAAGTTAAACACTGCTATTTTTTTTCTTTCTTTCTTTCTTTCTTTCTAATAATAATAATAATAATAATAATAATAATAACAAAACCAATAATAATAATTTTTGTTTCTAGCTTTCCTTCCGCGACATTCTTCTTCTTGCAGTTTGATGTGAAAACCAATTCAAACTCAATTTAGACGCTTAGTGAATTCACAGTAATCAGTGGCAGTTCCCTTCACCCTGTAATCACCAGGCCCTAAACCTGCTACCCCACCCGTAAGCCACTAATCTTCACCCATTCACGCCTCCCCCGCTGCCTCTATCTCGTGCCTCCACTTTTCCTACACCGCGAGTGCTCCCATGTAACAACCGGGCCACAGATACCAATCTGCCTGACCTCTGGCCTCAGATTCACGTGACTAAGAGCCCATCACGTGACCAACTGCCAGTGAGAGCCGGCTTTTTAAAGATCATCGACGTATGGTGGAGGAGGAAGTTAAATTACCTCGAACATCCCTATCATTTCCTTTGCTCTCATTGTCAAACTGCTTCCTCTTATTGCTTTTCTCTTCTTCACTTCTATCTCCTCCCCTTGTTCTTATTTGCTCTCTTCATCTCACTATCTTTCCCACTCTATGGGGTCATACCCAAACGTTCTGGGTACTTTAGGCGCGAAACAACTTCCTCAAGGAAAGATAAAAAGAAAACAAAGACAAAAATAAGTTCCTTATTTCCTGGTAGAGACAGGCGAGACACGGGACACTTTAGTTCATTTGGTAGATGAACAGATTAAGTTGTTCATAATCCCAGAACTTTTATTTCCTACCAATATCACCCTCTCTCTCTCTCTCTCTCTCTCTCTCTCTCATTCTCTTGCTTTGCTTTTTTCTTTCTTTCATCTGAAGTAATCCAAAGTTCGTTCTTTCTTTCTTTCTTTCTTTCTTTCTTTCTTTCTTTCTTTCTTTCTTCTGAAGTTCTTCAAGGTCCTTTCTTTCTTTTTAATCACTTTCAATTTTTCCTTCATTTTTTTTCTCTCTCTTTGAAGTAATCAAAGGTTCGTTTTTCCTTTCTTTCTTTCTTTCTTTCTTTCTTTCTTTTTCAGTCACTTTGATTTTTTGCTTCTTTTTCTCTTTCTTTCTTCTGAAGTAATCCAAAGTTCGTTCTTTCTTTCATTCTTTCTTTCTTTCTTTCTTTCTTTCTTTCTTCTGAAGTTCTTCAAGGTCCTTTCTTTCTTTTTAATCACTTTCAATTTTTCCTTCTTTTTCCGTCTCTCTCTTTGAAGTAATCAAAGGTTCGTTTTTCCTTTCTTTCTTTCTTTCTTTCTTTTTCAGTCACTTTGATTTTTTGCTTCTTTTTCTCTTTCTTTCTTTCTTCTGAAGTAATCCAAGGTTCCTTCTTTCTTTTCAATCACCTCGATTTCTTGCTTCTCTTTCTTTATTTCTGTCTTTCTCAAATCATTTTCTTTTATTTCTCTTAATCTGGGTCTTACATTTTTCTTTCTTTCCACTCTTCATTTTTCCCTCTTTTCTTATAACTATTAAAGGAGACTACATCTCATAAGACAGATTGCGCCTTGGTTAGCAACCAGTCTAGGAGAAAGAAAACTAAATTCAAACCTGTTTGAAGAGGCTTGGGCTCTGCCAGGCCATATTGGCCATAAAATACAACTGCTATGGCTGCAGTAGATGAGCAACGACGATCCTTCGGGATACGGGATTATTGATCTTGACATTGCTTTATCTGCTTCAATTAATATGCTACATTATCGTAATATACAATGAAGCATATTATGCCCTGACATAAGATATATATATATATATATATATATATATATATATATATATATATATATAGATAGATAGAGAGAGAGAGATATATAGATATATGTATGTATGTATGTATGTATAATGTCAGAATTAATGGATTTTATTTTTTAATCCAACATATCTTTATTCCTTCAATCATTATTTTGGTTGATACTAAGCTGATGTTCCGTTTATATTTAAATAGTATCTATTCTGTCTACCGGCTTATGTACTCGGAAGGCATATTTTCTTCAAGTTTTTTTCGGATGAAACTGATGGATATACTGTTTCAAGAAATAAGCAGCAATAAAAAAGAGATTGATTAAAAAAATGAACAAAATTGTGCCTAGTTTTACACAAGGCCTTGTGAGTACTGAGTTCATGATCCTTATTATGTGAGACCTCACCCACCGAACTACAGCAGGATGAGCGCGCTCGTATACAGAAATGCAGCTCGGTTGTTCGATATGTCAGAATCGTAAGAATGAAGTAAGAGGAAATAGTAAGGAGGACAAGAGAAGTGGATGGCGTTGTGATGAGGTTGTTGTGCCATATTTGCTGCTGAGGTAATGATTGGGCAACTAATAATTGCAAGTCGCTGGAATTCTGCCCAAAATCAGCGAAAGCTCAATTAAATAGATGAATGAATAGCTCTGTGATTTTGTGTGTTTTGACCTAATAAAGTCCATGGGAAGGAAGGAAGGAAGGAAGGAAGGAAGGAAGGAAGGAAGGAAGGAAGGAAGGAAGGAAGGAAGGAAGGAAGGAAAATCTAGAGAGAAAAGGGGGCCAGGTGGAAATCTAATAAGAAAGGAAAGACAAAGAAAAGAACTAAGGAAATAAAGAAAAGGAAAAAAGAAAAAGACGAGGAAAAAAAGAAGGCAAAAGAAAAACAAGAAATCCAAGAAGGAAGGAAGAAACGCAAGAAGAAAAGAGGCAAGTGGAAAAGAAAGAAGAAAAGCAAAAAGATAAAAGAAGACAGGGCAAAGAAGGCAGAAAGAAAGTCAAGACGAAAGGAAGGAACGCGGGAATGAAGGAGGAAAAGAAAGAAATAAGAAGAAAAATATAAAAGAAAGGAAGGAAGGAAATATGACAAAAAAGAAAGGAAGTCAAGAAGAAAGGAAGAAGGTATGAATAAACAAAAAAGGCAAAGAAGAAAAGAAGGTAAAAAGAAAAAGAGACAAAAAAATGTGAGAAGAAAAGAAAGGAAGTTATTCGCTAAAATGAAACCAAGAAGTGTAGGAAAAGGAGAAAAGAATGATCCAATGAAAAATATTGTAAAGAAGAATTCTTCTGTGTATCGTATCCCTTCAGGACGTAGGTGATTATGACTCTCCACAACTTCCTGCCCTTCGTAGCTTTTAATAAATTTTGTCTTTTTGTTATCTCTCCTAAACTCTGTCCGGTCATCTATTTACTCAGTCTAAGTCGCTCATATTTCGCTCTTTTCCTCTGTTCTTCTTGCGTTTAATCTGTCATGTGAGTATCAGATTTTCTAAGTCCTCTTTTCTCTTTATGACTTTCTAGGAACTTCAACTGTATCTTCCAGATGTTAAGAATAAGTTTCCTATTTGTTTCCATTTTCTCTAAAACTCCATCTTTGATCACAGTCCATAGTATTCTCAGAATATTTCTGTAGAACGACATATCCGTTGCTTCAAGTCTCTTCTTCGCCTGTGAGGAGGTTGTATAACATTCACTATCACATCGGAGGACTGATAAAGAATCAAAGAAGGGAAACAGAAGTAATTCTTCATTCCTTTTTTATTCTGATAAGAGATATTTGAATTTATACATTATAGTTAACTAGCAATATATCCCATCTTCGACCGGGTCTTTCATTACTGGGAATATTTGGCGTTTAGTTGAGTTTAAATTCAGCCCACCCGTAAATAAATATTAGTAACAACAATTGGATGCAACTGAGGTACATTTCCAAATGGGGGGTGGGGTAACAATATAAATGAGGAGGGGGTGGCCCTGAAAAGGGTCATTTTCGTGTTCTCAATCTTGTTGCAGCCTCACGCGCAGCAGCAGTTAAAGAGGCGTTTCTCCTTAGCTATTGAGTTCTTTGATCGTCAATTTTGAGTATATATAGAGAATAATATTATTGTAATAATTTAAAGTATTTATTTTTTATTAAAGTTTTTATGAAAGATATATATCCAAGAACAGGTAGTATTATGTTGGTGCAAAAATAATGTCGTTTTCTCACATATGTTACTATGTGAGAAAACGACACCAAAATTCTTATAAAAAGGAAATACTTTTTGACTTTAAATAACCTGCAATGGGTTGATAAACCGTAAATAATGAATGAATCAATCAATGGAATGATCCTCAAATGAATTCATGAGCTGGATGACATGGTGCATTATTCTGCAGGAAATACTCATTTAAAGGCAAATAGAGCCCGGCTTGATTGCGAAGCTCTTCATAGCCGAGCGGTCAAAGCACGCCAAATCAGACGGTGATTCCTGATAAAAAAAGGGGACATAGGTTCGAATCCTGCTGGCAGGCACATTTTCTCGCGTACGCAGGCTGGTAGACGAAATAAATACTCTGTTAAATAAACGGAGCTTCTACTTATATGCGGGTATCCACTAAAAATAGCGTTTGATGTAATAACAATAGGCCGGACTTCAAAAAGTATAATTCTTTAAAATTATATAGATTTTATTTTTTGGTAATAAATATTTCTTATATGTTTATTCTATATAAATATATAATAAGAAGGGAATTGAAATGTTTACTTATCTGTTACCATTCTTAGTTTCGCGTAATTTGCATCCACCTGCCAGGGTGGTTGATAAAAAACTTTACTATCAACACCCCCAGAAGAAGGGATAGAATTTCCGTAAAACGCAGATGGGGAATATTTACTTCAACAAATTACACAGCACTTATTTCGATTGACTCCGTTACTTAAAACGATCACTATTGGACTATTTTATTCTAAGTAACTGTCTTGGCTAAACACCGCCTTGTTTGGATATTTAATTCTCTCTTTAACAGTTTCATTTTCGTTTATTGACACCTTTTCTTCTAACGGTGTTTCATTTTTATGATGAAAAAAGCCTTCGGTTTAGTTACGTGTCTCCTTTATTATTACTATTTACTTAACATAAACGTACTCAGAGGATCTTTATTTTGAACCATTATTAGCATAATCATAAATCGATCATAGCCCAGAGATGCTTCACTGTGGTCCTGTTTCAGAAATCTCTAAGTAAGAATTGGAACTCTGTTTCAAAAAGCATTGAAAACAATCTTCTATTCATAGAAAGTATTAGGTTGGTGCAAAAATAATGTCGTTTTCTCACATATGTTACTATGTGAGAAAACGACATTATTTTTGCATTAACCTAATAGTATCTTGGACAAATTTAGCCTCTTAACAAATTCTGTCTTCCCCCAGGATTTACAGCGCAATTTCAACACAAAGAACGAAGAAGCCTTCAATGTGTTACAGTCACTATTTGTGAAGCCTACTAATAATGTTTTTGCATGACATTGATTGGTCAGCAGTCTTTGGATGAATATTTTCAGGCATTGTGAATTTTAAGCAACGGTTGCAAATTCAGGGATGTGATTGCGACACGTTATTGAGACAAATACATTAAAACTGTTTTCATTTCTGTCTTGTAGTTTCCTTTTATTCGACCACGATTATTAGAATTATAAGACGCTTGACTTAGCGACCATATTTGACCAGACAAGAACGTTCGAAACCGCCCTGCAAAATTCAGTTTTGCAGTTTTGAACTGATACCACAATCAGAGAGTGCTGCTATGCCCGATCCAAAACTGAGCGAGTGACGAATTTACCGTCCGCAAATCTGTCTGCTTTATTTAAAAAGAATACATTTTTGTGTGGTTCAAACCGCCCATATTCCGCTTGCTCAGCATCTGAAGCTGTCTGCCGAAGGTGTAAAATGGCAAAAATGTAAAATTTGCTGCCCCTCCAAGTTCAACATCTGTATCTTCTAACAATATTTTTGCTTTCGCACCTAGTTCATGAGGACAGAAGTTGCAAAAGTGTCTTTAAATGGAAAAGAGATGGATGGTTTAAGCGACAGTTTTAGTACTGGAAACTACAATCATCCTAGAATGGTTGATCTCTATTCATTTAATGTTTACTTTTCTATCAGTACTGTGATAATGGCTTCACCTTCACTTTCCGTTGAAATAACAATATATTGTGAGGAGACCCTCCAAGTGAATGAACGTGACTAGAGTGTTCGCTTGGAGATACTACCGGAGAGTTGCGCAGATGTGGTCGTGGGACAGAATTTTCAAAAGCTTCAGGATAACATAACATTGTCATACGGTGAGAATTTACCTCCCTTTGTGAAACGTGGTTTAAGCACTTTTTTTTCTATTCAAACACCGGCATTGTTTGTCGCCCAATTGCTGTTAAGACGCGAGGATACTCTCTCGATGAGCGTAAACTTATCGAACAAGAAACCCGGAGGTTCCTTGAGGAGAGCCTCAGACGGTCCACGGAAAACAAGACTTGAAATAGACTATTCAGAAACAATTAACAAATTTACAGTAGTTGATAAGCTATCCTCTCCCACGTATTGACCTGACTGTAAATAACATTGCCCAGTATTTTTTTAGTACTCTAGATCTCTGCAGTGCATATCGGCAAGTGCCAATCCGGGAGCAAGATAAGCCCTATATGGCGTTTGTGGTGTGCGGTAATGTTCACAAGAATCCCTTTCAAGGTTACGAATGGGTTGATTGTTTTCAATGGATTATGGACACACTTATTAAGGAAGGGCTGGAAGGCACATTTGGAGTTAAACAAAATGATGTCAATTTGAAGAAATTTCTCGAGGATGCAGAGAGTAAAAACCTCACATACAATGAAAGTAAATGAGTCTTTTACAACTAAGAAACTCAAAGTTCTTGGGTTTGAGGTAGAAAATAACAAAAAAAAAAAAAGGGTGTAGCCCTGACTAGCTTCAACCATTAGTGGATTTATTGCTTCCAAGTGACTGTAAGTTGATACATGTTTGTTCGCATTTCTTGATTTTTCAAGCATCCGTTCTTTAAGTACAGTAATTTTTTTTTCAAGAGTTTAAAAAATAATTCGATTAAAAGGTATATACAATATTCTATCATTACCTTTATCAATACGTGTCAACCGTTTGAAGAATGAAACTGATGCCTCATGTGTTTTACTATGTCAACGGTCTTCTAGGAAAGGGTCAACTGTAGTGTTTGTCTCTAAAACACTACAAAGATCACTAAACAAAAGCTGTGTCGCATGAAAACATTTAATTAGAAAACACTTTACAATAAGTACTGACCAGTGTATGGTAATTATGTTTAGCAATCTGCATAAAAGTAAAATGGTCAAACTTCTCAATATCCACCAGCCCCATTTAAATAATTCTCATTTTCTATCTGGATTTTAAGTCTATTTATCTGTCTATATTTCTGAGATGAAGTATTGTACTTATTTACAATATTCGAAATGCTGTCCGCATCTTCGTGGCCATATACACGGCGTTTCGGCCGTTGTACGCTCCGGTCTTCTTCAGCTGTCTGAACCCTTTATCTTGCCCATCGAGGTAGATTGTTCTAGTTCCACGAACCATGCCTCTTCCAGGTGTCTCAGTTACCTTCCTTTACCTCAACTCTTCAAGTTTTTGTTCACCACTGTAGTAACTTTGAGTCAAGTCACTGGATCCCGCCAACGCCTTTTCCACTGTGCCATGTGTCCTTGAGGACATCAATGTAGGAATTTTTGGTACTTATAAACTTAATGTCTCTATTGTCATTTTTTTTTTTTTAGCAGAAGTCATATTGCAATGTTGTCTTTATTATTGCTTTTCTCTATACTCCGTATTACTGTTTCCCATATTGCATTCATTTCTATGCTTGGCCAGCTTAGGAGATTTTTGTGGCCTAGCATATGCGCTGATTCCTTAAGTTTTCCAGTGATGTTCTTCATCTATTATTTCATCCTGATCCCACAGGAGGCGGTGATCTTCCTTTCCCCTTCATATATGGTCAGCTACGTCTGATTTTTCTATTTCTCCTCGTGTTACGGACTTAAATTTGTTATTTAAAGAACTAATCAGAACAAACGGCGTATTATAATCGTAATTTAATGAGGTCAAATTGTACATTTAAATATTATGGCAATAAATATATTTTAGATGTATAATAAATTTAGATATTATGATATTAGGTTG
>OZ010580.1:112408535-112411035 GCA_963932145.1 Acanthosepion lycidas | reverse complement strand
TCATTATTTTTTTGCACCAACCTAATATATATATATCCAAAAGATATTTTACAAGTGGATGATAAAAATCCATTTATTTTTTATGCAATATGCGGCAGAAATACCTCCCACATAATAGTATGACATTAGTTTGTTTCTTTTACGGCATATCATCTCCTTATAGGTCAGATAATGACGAAATTTAATTTTCTTGCGAGCATTCATAATTTCTTTCACAAAATGTACTTCTGGTATTTTTTTTTCCTTACAAAATGCATTGCTGGTAATATTTTTACTATGAAAATATATTGCTGGCACATTCACGATGAAAATGTATTACACTTTCATAGTTCTTTGTCTCTAGTTTTGGAGGTTCACTATTCGCCCATAGATGGTATCCTAACAGGAATTACCATCTCAGGTCAGGGTGGATCTGAGAACAACATCAATTAAGAGGTGTTTGCAGATTCCTCAAAACCTTTGGATCAGAGGCCTTGCTGTTGGATTGAGTTTATCGTCAGACCCAAGATATTAGTGTCTTCATGTAGCTAATATTTTACATTATGTGGGAGGCATTTCTGCTGCACCATATATATATATATATATATATATATATATATATATATATACTTGCGTGGCTGGATGAATGAAGAAAGTATATCTATAAAAATTGTTTCGATAGATTTGAGAAAGTGGCTTAGGCCAAGAAATCTTCAGCACCTTCTTGTATACTCACAAATACAAATAAACAGACAAACATCTTGGTAGATTTCTGTTTTCACTTTCACTATTGATGTCGTTATTAATTCTTTGGTAACGAAACATTTAACGCTGTTAGAAAATCTTAAAATTTTCTTTCTTAAAATACTTAGAAATAACTACTTCCGTAATTTTTAAAAACCTTGTAGAAAAGAAAATAGACTATTTGTGAAACGGGTTTAGCCTCTTATTCTCGTGATGTCAGTCTTCCATAAAGCAACCTATTTCTCCTTCTTTTATGTACCGTGTCCCTTCAGGACGTAGACGATCATAGCCCTCCACATCTTCCTGTTCCTTGTAGCTCTTAATAAGTTCTTATTTGTTTTTTCTCCCAAATCCTGTTCTATTAGGTTGGTGCAAAAATAATGACGTAATAATGTCGTTTTTTGACGTATTTTTTAACGTCAAAAAACGACATTATTACGTCATTATTTTTTGCACCAACCTAATACAATCCATTTGCTCTAGCTCATCAAGTACGTTACACTCTGAGTTCCTCTGTCCCTCAATCTGTCTGTGAATATCGGGTTTTCCGAAGCCATCCTTTCTTATTACGTACCCCAGAAACTTCAACGGCCTCTTCTTGCTGTTAAGTATAAGTTTCCTTTTTATTTCTATTTTCTCCAAAACATCGTTGATGCTCACATATTCGATCAATGGCATCCTTCTGTAAAATCACATTTCTGGTGCTTCAAGTCTCTTGAAGAGATTGTTCAGCATTCGCTCCCATGCAAGAGGATAGATATCACGTAGCAGTCCAGTACTTTTTTCTTTGTTTCTAACGAATATTTTTCTGTCTCTTAATACTCTGCTTAGCTTTTGGAAGGCATTTGTGTTTACTTGATCAATATCTACTCAGGCGTCATTTTAAACTAACGCATTCTTTTTGCTTAAAATTCGTTTTTCTTGATTTCAAAGGAAAATGTTCACTTTTCTAAACAACGGTTTTTATTTATAGTTTATATATCTATGGAGGTATGTTTAAACTAACCCCAGTAGGTTATGGTTTAGCTAAATCAGAAGAAATTTTCGCGTATAGACAGTATATACTCGCATATCATATGATCATTTTGAAGGCCTAATTTTGAAGCTAAATTTAAGGGGTCATACACGTGATATAAAATTCGAGTATGTACTGCTGGCTGTGGCTACGCCGTTGACTAAACTATATATTAATTTACTGTAGTCAAAAAGTACAGCTGTATTTAAAATAAACATGATTTTCATCAAACTGATGTTTTACTTAACTGTATCCAATAATAATGCATAGAATATTCCCATATTAATATCGTATTATAAAATACAAACATAGTAAATATGCATCTTTTCCATTGTTTAAGTTTATAAGATGTTTAGCTGTTTCTTATTCGGCTGTTTGTGGCTGTACGCATTTACACAACGAGTATAGCGTTACTAACGATACTTTTATCATTCTCTTTTACTTTTTTAACTTATTTAACTCGAAGATGGGATAAAGAGATAGAGAAAAAAGGTTAGTCTAAAATTTAGAGGTCACACGATACACGAGACCTTTACACGAGTATATGCTCAAACATTTCTTGAATCCCTGAATATTTTCATGAAACTCGTTATTCACGTTTCTCAGAAGAGAGTATAGCGCCATTCTTTCTATTTTAATATTTAAGACTTGTACATATGTGAGAGAGAGGAAGTAGTGTTCTTTTGAAAACAGTATGTTCTTAAGAGCAAAGAGAAGCGGTTATGGACGCTGCTTCAGTAATGAGCACCCTGGAACAAACTA
>OZ010580.1:112313535-112406035 GCA_963932145.1 Acanthosepion lycidas | reverse complement strand
GACACGTCCAAGTATACTTATACTACGGAGAGATGGCGTGACAAAAAAGGGCGACACAGGGTTTTCACTCAGAGTTACGAGAGTCCAGAAAGAGAGATAATTACGGCTTTACTTACAGAGACTTGTAAATATACTTTTCTACTAACCCGCATTCCTGGACTACTAATCTTCATTACACTTTGTATTCTTATGTTCAATACACATATTTTCCCTATTTCTATTACTGGCGTTGTTATTTATTTGTGCAGGATTCCATCCCCGGAATCCACAACAGCAATAGAGAGTAATAAAACATCAGTCGAATGTATATACTTCTATATAAAATACTATCAGTAATGTTAGAGGAATAACGTACGTGAGATGGAAAGTCTACTTGTATTTTAAGAACCGGGACGTTTGGTGTACAACAAATACATATGGATTTTAAAATTTAAAACTGCATCTCTCATTGACCGTTTACACGATTTTTAGATGAATCTCTTAAATATTATTAAGAACATTATTTTTCATCAATACAAAAATCAATTTCAGAAACACTTTGATACATTGGTTAAGGATTTTCGTAAAATCTGACAAAACCACGAACTTTTATAAATTTTATCCTAACAATTTTAGGGCATTGATTAGAAATGATATAACGAAAAATTATAAAAAAAAATAAACATTAAATATTTTAATTGTGTCGATCATATCAACACTTCTAAATACATTACCGATAAACTAAAAATCAACAATAGGGTTGGTAAACTTTGTACTATTGAATCCTATATACTACTTCCTGAACAAACTCCCTACAAGAATTATAAATCCCACCAGATCGGAGATCGGAATGGTTAGTAAAGTAATCCTAGAACGCATAAATAAACAAATTAAAAATCACCTTCGACTTATTCAATGGATCGGTACCACTGAAGTCATTAACTGGTTTAAAAACATTGATAACAAAAACAACTGTACCTTCACCCAGTTTGATATAGTGCACTTTTACCCTTCAATATCCAAAGACTTCTTTACAATTGCATTGGAATTTGCCAAAATTTATTCCAACATTTCGAGTGAAGAGATAAACATCATTATGAATTGTAGGAAATCTGTCCTCATCCACAAAAAAGGACAGTGGGTAAAAAATTCTGACGATAACTGACATTTCTATGCGATCGTTGGATTCTGCGGAATCTTCTGATTTGGTTGGATTATTTATTCTGTATAATCTTACTGTTTACGAAGATATTACTCTAGATAGTATAGGGCTGTATAGGGATGATGGTCTCATGATGGCAGGAAAAAAAAACTCTACAGGAAATAAAGTTGTTAAACTTAGGAAGTTGATTCATAGAGAATTTAAGAGGAAATATTAAATTTGCACAACAATAAAATACTTAATCAATTTAACAATAACAATAATAACCATAATGCAAGTACTAATTCTAATGTGGTTTAGGATAGCCACCAATGTAATTGTAGGAATTTTAAGTAATGGGAATTGTCTAACAAATGTTTGATCTCCCTTGTGTACACGTGTTTTATTTCTTCAAAAGAAAATCCGAGGATTGAAAAATTTTATATTGGTAGTACAATGAACACCTTCAAAGATCGTTGGTATAAGAACCTATCTTCTTTTTTTTTTTTTTAATAATGTTACTTGTAAAAATAGAACTTCATTTGCAAAATATTTTTGGAAGTTGAAAAAAGGAAATAAAAAATTTAAAACTAGCTAGAACATGTAAATCCTTATATAAATCTTATTTATTTTATTTACAGGAAAAAATGCATCAAAATTCATTGTATCACTTCTACTCCAAGAGTTTCTTTCCTCGCACTTGTCGCCTTCCGTTTTCTTCATTCCCTGATAACTACAATCTTCAAAAATTTAAATGCAACGTTAATCGCCATCTTCTATCTTCTTGAATCTCATTCATTTTTGTCCTTTCCTTGATCCTTTCTATAGTCTGTCTTTCCTTCATTTTACCTCCCTGTAACCCCCTGCGTACTAGTGGCATTCCCGCATTGCTTGGGGTGAAATGATTTTTAAAAAAGCATAACGGAAAGTTTATCAGAACAATTTCATTGAAAATATTTATAGAAAAGGCTCAGGGAAACTACATTACGATAGTGTGAAAGTCATTATGACGAGATACCAGGTCACAAGAATAATATTGCAGATTCTTCTTAGTATTTTATCAAGAATCTCTAAATACATAGCAGAAGCACCAGACCAGATGCGGGAGGATTATTCTAGAAAGATAAGCTTACTAACCATTACACCACGTCGAAGTGCCTTAAAGATTTTCTAATTGTAGCTTTGATGTGGTACTTAGTTGTGCTGTCATATCCTGCTATAGCAACAGAAAACACCTTTGAGTGAAATTAACAATAAGGTTACTGGAATTGAGAGACTCCAAAGAATGCAGTGGGAAGGGAAGAAATAATAATAATGCAGAGTGCTTGAGGTTAAAAGAGGTCATATTGGAAGCATTTATTGACACTGATGCTGATCAGAATTTGTGTCGCACTGTGTGTCACAGTTTCCTTTTCGAGGAATATTGTAAATCTGAAGGAGGACATTTCGTGCACTTACGAGATTAAACAGTCTTAAAAATGTAATTGTAATAAATAAATTTAAGTATAATAAAATGTAAAAAAAAACCCTGTAAAGTGTATTGTCCACCTATAAGTTTTGGTCCCCTATATATATATATATATATATATATATATATATATATATATATATATATATATATCGTGTGTGTAAATACAATTCTTTGTTAATTATTTTAAAATATATTACGGGTCATTTTCCTGAAACATTTCACATGCATATTCTTTTATCGTCGCGGCTTTAATTTACATTTTTTCCCTTGTGTGAACGTGCACAGGCCCTTTCCTAGCTTTTGATCACTCCAATGAAAATCGGAATCGAAATGCATCGTGGCACGAAGCTGTCCAGCTGACGCATGACCACGAACGATTGCCGTGTTTGTATGTTTGCATATTAAACTTGATTCTACACGAAGTTTCAGAGGAAGACGTGCATGTAAAAGATACATTTTAAACAGTGATCTACACACGTAGCCATAAAAGCAAATTCTTGTTGGCCTTGTGCCAGATTTAGGGTCGGTTAGGAAATATCCTCATGTACCCCGGCACGTACAGAAAATGAAGAAGTAAAAAATGAGGAAACAATCGTTGTCTTGTACGATTTTCCTCTAAGAATAGTACGAAAAGAGAGAGAGAGAAAAAACTACATTCACATGTATACAATTAAGAGCGTTCACGTCGATACACCTAAATTCGGTAATATGTTTTTCACTGCGCCCGAGCACACATGCAAAAATACTACCAAATACATAAATTATATAGAAAATTACATCCGGGTTTCCAGCTGAATTCAAATTGTAGCCTGGCCGCCCACCTTACGCATCCGTGGTATAATTCTGCAAATTCTGTGCATTGAATGCTCATATCACGTGAACGCTCAATGTATCTTCCGCTTTTTTCAATCTTGGGAAATGATGCTGTTGCTTTCAAAGACCCCAGCGGTAAAAAAAAAAAAAATGTTTTGGAAAGAAGAATTATGCCCAGGATTGTAGCATGTTTTATTCTTGAAAAGATCTTGATTTGTTTTACGGGTGTTTATGAAAAACAGACAAAAGACAGGAGTCAAATAGCCATAAAATGAAATTAAATCAGAAAATTGATATAGGAAGCGAATACAGAATAAAAGGAAGGAAAGGACCATGTGAAATATGAGAGAATAACGAAAGCAAAGTAAAGAGAATGAGAGGAACAAAGCGAAAGGAGGATAGAAAGAGAAGGGAATGAAGCTAAAGCATACAGTGAATATATTTTTCTTTCTATAATCTTGTGCAATAAATTGACGTTTCCCAGACGCATTTCAGAGATAGATAGATAGATAGATAGAGAAATGAAAACACCTAAAACACAACAAAGTTACAAATATACAATCGAAAAAAAAAAAATGGAAACAAATATTAAAAACTTTAGAAAAATGAAAGTTACACAGCAACGTTTTCTTTCCGGTTCATTCAAACACGCATGCGTGTACGCATGCTCGCGTGAACTCGATCCAGGATGAGAACTAAATGCATCCATGCACTTAACAATCAGTAGGCTATGAAACATGACATTGGCCCTGAAAAAAGAATAAAAAATGGATTTATACTAAGCCCCAACCGAACGTATTCCAAGAATGTAGCTTTCATATGTTAAATGTAGTGTCATAATAACCCCTATCTCATCATAATCAGATCTCTGTTTGAATCTGGGGAACTGGTGTTTCAGAACACTAATAATTACATTTGTTACAAGATTATCTCTAGCAGAATGCATACGAGAGAAAGAAGCAATTGCATTGCTAATCTATTTAAGTCCATAAAGGCAGCGACTCAGAGTCTTAAACAAATAAAAATAAAATGAGGAGTTAAAACACATAAATATAAAATAAGGAGTTACTCTTGCAACAGGCTATTTTTATATTATATTATCTTTTAACAGCATGTCCCTTCAGGATATAGGTGATCATAAGTCTCCATAGATTTCTTTTCTTTACCATCTGTCAATTGATTCTTGGAAAAACAGTGATATGGTTTTCCCGTTTCCATAGTGATAGAACCCAGTTTGCACTACTACTTTACTGATAGATTGAGAAAATTCACACACACACACACAAACATATATATATATATATATATATATATATATATATATATATATAAGTAGTTTTTTTTATATATCTCACACGAGTAAAAAATATATAGGGAAAAGAAGTTGAGCATGCAATGGAGTCTTTAAGAATATTTCCTAAGTGTAACTACCGATTTCACATTTCTATGATTTTTAAAAGTCAAAATTGGAATGGGGTCAAATGTGGCTCTGTCATGATATGTCTTGCATCCCACACACACACACATATATATATATATATATATATATCCAAGTATAGGACTGGTGCATACGGAATAAATTCCAATAACCAACAATTACTATTCTTAAAAGAGTGCTCAATACAGAGTAGAGCGAATATAATTATTTATTTAAAAATTATAACATAAATATGTTATAAAATCACTACAAAAATAGCCATTTTGTTTCAACACATCTGTTGTCTTATCAAGCGATGATGTTGAATGTAGATTGTAGAATAAAGGTTTTAAAAGGTTCCAATTAATTAACCACCCTTCGTACGAGGAAACGCTGTTACATGAGCTGGAATGACCAATAATATATATATATATATATATATATATATATATATATATATATATATAGTGATATTCATATACCTCCGTCCATGCTTTTTGCTGTCATCTCTGAACTTAATCCTCGCAAAGCTTATGAACTTGATAGTATCTCGACAATAGACCTTAATAAATATGTTCCTGAACTAGCACCTGTTCCCTGTAAACTCTATAATAAATATCTTGCTGCTCCTTGCTTTCTTACTTGTGGCAAACCCACTTCAGTAGTTACACTCATTTTACTGTTGAAATGGCTAAATATCGCCGTAAACTTCCAGTCTCGCGCCGCTTGTGGGACTATCAAGCGGCCTTCTGCTTTTAAATCAAATTTGATCTTTAAAAATTTAAATGCAATGTTAATCGTTATCATTTGTCTTCTTAATTTCTTTTCTTTTATTTTTTTCTCTTCTTCATGGCGTTTTTCTTTTTCTTATATTCTTTCACATTCAGTATTAACCACACTTTCCATCTTAGTTTGCTTTATTGCCTTTCTTGTGGTGAAATTATATTTTAAATTTTTTGGTCTACTGTATCTAGATGTATAACAAAACAAATCTTGTTCGTCTCTCTCTCTGTGTCTGTGTGTGTGTGTAAGTGTTTGTCCAATTAATGAATTTTTCAGTCCAGTGCAATATTTTATCACTGTATACATTATTTTATGGTATACACGTGTTTAAGTAGTCATCATTGTTTATTTAGAAACATAAATTATCGCACCGATATGGATCACTGTAAATCTTATTAAAGAGAATACAGATTTCGATAGGAATCAAACTTACATTCCCATTTTTTGTAGAAAATCACGAAACAGCATGGCTAACTAAAAGGCAAAAAAAGTGATTTCTCAGAGAAAGGCACGAAGGTGGATGTCATACACACACACACACACAAACATATATATATATATATATATATATATATATATATATATATATATATATATATATATGGTCCCCTTACCCGAACGAGCAGTCTAGAGAAAGGATAAATTTAAAAACAGTCGCGTCTTCTTCTGCTATTAATGCATCGCTCTTCAATTACAAATTGAGCCCTCTTGCTACTGGCGTTTTTACACATCTCGTATATAATACGCTAAAATTTCCCTTTCTCTGTCATAGAGAAACAAGCTTTTATGTGCATATATATATGTTTGTAAGAAACGGTTAGCATAGAACTTACTGTTGCGTCAAGTCATTTCGACTGTAAAATGATGAGACATTTCCACCAACCCAATAATGTGATTAAATTCATAGAATCTAGATTCCATAGAGGAGAGATCATCAGAACGATTACCATGAAAATATTTATAAAACAAGCGCAAGAAAGGTACATTATGGCAGTTAGAAAGTTACTGAAGCTAGGATTCCAGGTCAGGACCAATGACATTGCAGATTCTTCTTTGGATTTTATCAAAGAATATCTAACTATATAGCAATAACCACAGACAATATATATATATATATATATATATATATATATATATATATATATATATATATATATATTAAGCTTAGCGCCCCGAGCAAGGCATGAAGCCACTAGGATGCAGTGGGGGTGCAGAAGATTTGTAGCAAGAGCAGATAGGAGTGATAGAAGAAAGGATGAAGGGAAGGATAGTGTGTAGATCAAGGTAACTGGAGCTATCAGGGAAACAGTAATTGGGAAGGGTGTTCCACAGGCGAGAGGTGCGAGGTATGAAGCTATTGGAGTAGAAGAGACGGCTACATTTTAAAGTTTCTACAGTGTAAGGGTGAGAGCGGGATGCCAGCCTCGTAAAGCACTTGGATTCATGGAGACTGGGGACCAGGGAAGGCAACTCATCGGAGCAATTGCCATGAAAGTATTTGTAGAATAGACAGAGAGTGGCGACGGCGCGTCTGTGAGATAGTGGCTGCAAGCGAGACGCCAGATCAGGGCCAATCACAGTACATATCCGTCTCTGGATCTTGTCAAGAACTCCGAGGTAAACAGAAGGTGCCCCAGACCATATATGGCAGCAATACTCCATGCAAGGGAGAATGGTCGTTTTGTATATTTGATGTATCGATTCAGGGGAGAAAAATTTCCTGGCGCGGCACAGAGAGCCAACTTTCCTCGCGTATATATATATATATATATATATATATATATATATATATATATATATATATATATATATAGTTAAATTTCACAGAAAAATTATCCAGAAAGACGCTTACGCAGGAGTGTCTCACTTTTAAAATTTTTGGATTTAATATAACAATAACAACAAAAAAATTTCTAATACTTCTACTAATAATAAAATATTAAAACAACAAAGACATCTCCTGAGGTCTGTCCATTTGACATGAGATTTGAACGCAAAGGAAAGGAGAAGTTGTCAATCTGAATGTTTAGAAATGACTAGCAAAGAAAGTAATTATGGTACCAGTGATCACAGGAGCACTCGGGTGTTGTAAGAAAAATGTTTCACATATTGGATTGTGATTTGGAAATAGATTATGACAAAAAGCTTGCCTGCTCGGAACAGCGAGGTTATTTCCTGTAGTTGAGTACCCCGCTTAAATTCATAAATCTAGGTACCATAGAGGAGAGTACATGAGAACAATTACCATGAAAATATTTATAAAAAAAACACAGGAAAGCTACATTATGGCAGTTAGAAAGTTCCTGGAGCTAGGATTCCAGATTAGGACTAATGACATTGCAGATTCTTCTTTGGATTTTATGAAAGAATATCTAACTATATAGCAATAACAACAGAAAATATATATATCTATATATATATATATATATATATATATATATATATATATATATATATATATATATATATATAAGAAAAATGACAAAATCTTCTTTCTAATAATTTTTATTTTCCCAAGTACTTTCAATCTCAAATGAAACCATATTCAGTGGGTTAAAATATCTGGATGTGTATACAGTAACCACATAAATTCAAAATAATTTTTCCCTGTTCGCTTACATTACAGCGTTTCAAATTCATAATTTTCATTTATGCAAGGGAGGTAACTTTAAAATTTCCCTCCTCCACAAAAAAGAAAAAGGTTTCTAATTATAATATTTTAATTTAGTATTTTTATATAAAACTCTGGTGCTAAAAACATTTAAGAACTTTGTTGCCATACTTATGATTGATTTTATTTATTTTTGGCTGCAATTCGCTTCCATAATTTTAAGTTTTGGCTTTTTGCTTATTATTTTTATGAAGTGCTTGTATAAAAATATGCTGCCTATATATATATATATATATATATATATATATATATATAGCTTGAGGCATTCGGTTGTCTAGTCGCACTGAAGAGCTGTGATACAGTGAAACAGTACTGTCTGTGAATGACATAATTTGGCTCTTGAAAATATATTTTCATTTGAGCACTGTTGAATGACAAGCTAATTCTACAAACAACAGCCACCTGTGTTAATGCGAAGCTCTTCAGTAAAATGAATGGAGCACTCCGGATGATTGACATTTGTTTACATTTGTAAAAACAACTTGCTAGATTTAGCTGCCTCATTCTGTCGAAGGAAGATAGCTCAGTGGTAGAAACTCTAACTGGCACCAAATCGATTGGGTTTCAATCCTGACTTGAGGTATTCAGTTGTCTAGTCGCACTGAAAAGCTGTCATACAGCGAAACAGTACTGTCTGTGAATGATATATATATATATATATATATATATATATATATATATATCTGAAAGTAGTAATAGTATTTAATAATACCATTACCCAACAACACGACAGCTTTTAAATACGGCCAATAAACAAATCCATATACCAAAATACTCTTTTTATTGCATGTATTGAATAATATATATCTTACTTATTATAAAACGCAGATTGTGTGTGTGTGTGTTTGTGTGTGTGTCTGTACGTTTATATATTTGATCGGATTTCCTACATTTTTCAACCGATTTCAACAAAACTTCACAGGACTACGTAAAATTATCTTGCGGTGGTTCTGACAGCGCCAAAAATTGGAAAAACACAATTGTTTTTGCACGAAATCAATTTGAAAACACGATTAAGAGGCATTAATGAAAGGGGGACAACTCATATCGAGTTATAATTATTAATATCGAGTTATCGAGTTATACTTATTATAAAACCCAGATTGGTTGTGTGTGTGTGCGTGTGTGTGTGTGTGTGTGTGTGTGTGTGTGTGTGTGTGTGTGTGTGTTCGGTTATATATGGGATCGGATTTCCTACATTTTTCAACCGATTTCAACAAAACTTTACTTTTTTATGGCAGGTAGTGTTTCTTATTGTCTTGCACACTTTTTTCTTTATTTTTATATTCAGAATGCTTTAAAAATTCCATTTACAAAACAATTGTTTATATCAAAATTCTATTCAATCGGTAGACTCATAACGATTGAAAACAATGTTTTTGTTTGAGTTTGGGTTTGACCAATTCGTAAAAAAAAAAAAAAAAAAAACTAATTAAGACATGCGTGTCCGTCAACCTTAAACAATAATCTTTGTCAATTTTATTTTTCAGTCTTTATGATGGTCGATACTTGATCTATCTCTTACTGTTACATCCCCGGGCAACGCCGGGCTCTACTGCTAGTTATGAATAAAATATTAAGCTGAGTCATAAATACTTTCCGTTTTTATTTACATACTTAATTCTCGAAAAAAGAAAGTATAATTACATTTTATTTATTTATATAGTCATCCTTATTTTCAATTATTTTTCAACTTGGAGATCTTTTCAGTACAATTCGGCCGGTTCTGATGTTCTTGGAGATGTTTCGAGTACAATTCTTATGTGCGTCACTGCTTTTGACGAACTCTTGAACCTGGCTTTCATTGAAGAAAGTTTTGCTAAAAAGTAATAATCAGTTGGTGTCAGGTTCAATGACTATAGCAGGCGGGGAGTAGAACAAATCAACGGAGCTCCACTACTTACTGCCTGTGGCATTGCGTTGATATGAAGGAGAACAACATTTTTTCAATTGACTAAGCTCAGCGCGCGATTTGTCCAAATGTTTATGACCACGTTGAAGCGGCTGGATGTATAGATTATAGTATTTCCAGACGAATTTTTGAACTGATTCAGTCATTCTTATCAAATTGCTAAATGAAAGTTATCCTGAACTCCTGTAGATCTTTTTCTACTAATGCAGGTGACCCTAGGGCTCTATCCATGGACCTACTTTGTTCTTAATTTTCATCAAAGGTCTTCCTGATGACAACTCGATATCTATACTGACAAAACCATTTACTATGTCTCGATAGTAAGTCTGATCAGTTCGATAAGATCAAATTGGCAGCTGATCTAAAAAATCACCTACAATCGCTTGTTAACTGGAGCAAGGAATGGCATGTTAATTTTAACGACTCCAGAACGAAACTATTAATCATTTGACAGATTCCTTTCTTACTCACATCAGCTTGACTTCAGGAGAGTGACACATCGTGTCTTCTTGGGCTAACATTCTGAAGTGGAGCGATTTAACTGAATCCATTGCTAGGTCTGTTGACAAGAAATTGGGTTCACTTCGTGTCGGGCTAGATAATCTTTCTCTCCAGAATCTATCTTACATATTGTTATAGAGGAATAAAGTGTAGCTGCCGACACTTGAGTTTGAATATAGATCGCCAGTGAGCAAACACAGGCGATCCCATTATTGAATTAAGTTGACCACGTGACCATAGCGGAAATGCATATATAGGAAGTCGCGTGACGTGAAGATTGATCTGTATTTCAAGTCTATCCTCTAAAACTATTCGGATCACCATTTCTACTTTATACTATTTCACTATACGGACCGCTATTCTCTACTCTGTTTACTATACTATTCCTCTATTCGGATCACTATACAGATTACTATTCGGGAGTGTATTATCGAGCAAGTACTATTAGTGCGAGTTATATTCGAAGGCGTCTGACACCAGTCTTGTTCAACGGTATTACTATAGTTGTATCCGCGATTACAAAGTCTCTACTACAACGAGCATTATGAGACTGACAACGAGTATTCGCTGGCATCACAAAAGTGGTAACGAGTGTTCGTTGACATCACAAAATTAATTATACGTCTTCCATTCGTCCATGCTTTGAATATTGTTGCCATATATGGCCCGGTGCTTCTGCTATATATATAATTAGAGATTCTTGATAGAATCCAAAGAAAAATCTTAATATTATTGAACCTCGCCTAGCGTCTCTGCTTCACTCACATTCCTACTGTCGTAATGTAGTTTCCCTTTGACTTTTATAAACTCCTGCTAATTATTCGGATGACTCTCTTCTCTATGCTACCTAAACTTTGACTAGAAATTCAAACGCAAGTTTGGCGGCAAGGTCTCGTCATCATTCTAGTTGAATTGGTTAAATGTAGAAATCAGTTTAACTACAACTTCTAAAAAAAAATGCCACCGTTATTTAAAAAGAGAATAACTTGCTTAAACGGAAATTTCTTGAATGTGGTCCTATCGAATCTTAACAAACTGTAAATCTGCGACCAGGATTTTTTCAAATATCTCCTTCCTTAAGAGATATACTTCTTCCCCAAGCCAACATACGTGAACATATAATTTTTTTAAAATTAAAAGAAAACAGTTAAATGAAAAAAAAACTTCTATTATTTAAAATAAATAAAACATAAATAATTCAACAAATGAATATTAAATTAAAATAATAATTAATTAGTAATTATTTTTTAAAAATCTCAATTTTACAAGGACTCATTATTTTACGGTTGCTTTAAAAAAAATACAAAGACAATTCCACCACATTCATAAGATATTTTTTCTTCCATGGAGGTCTGTGAATATTTGTCCTTGACTACATTATGTATTGAACATTGCCGAATGTAAGCAATTTTTATTCATCTCTTATGACATATTTAGGAATGGTTAGGTAGAATGATACATTCGTCATTACAAATGGTTCGAAAAAGCAACGGAAATTACTTATGATTCAACTTAATATAGTGAAAAGAAATTAATGTCTGCCAGTGCAGGTGTTATAATGATAACCTAGAGTATATCGTAACGCAATCAGTATATTTAACAATATCAACAGTAATGTGGAAAACCATATATGATTCTGTAACTCTGTTCTCTTACGCATTTTTACATCTATTCATTCTTTACTTTTAAATGCCTCAACCATCAATTATCGCAATTTAACGCACAACTGATTTATTTCCAAAACACCTCAGGTCCAAAGCATTGCTTTCTTTCATTCTGTTTTCAAACATTCTGTGCGCTTCAATTTCTTTCTGTTTCTACTTGTCTTTCTTTTTCTTCTATAACCACCCACTATTTTCATTTCCTCTTTCTATCACTACTCCCCTGTCTTTAAAATCTTCTTGTTTTTGTTTATTTTTGGCGGGAAATAGCGTTTCGAGAATTTTTCGTGTTAATATTTTACGCTTTAAATGATGGTTTGTTGGCGCGCATTAAATGAGATACAGGCATGCGTTCAGTGTGACTTCCGACATTGATAAAAGATTTTAAAAGAAGGAAGAGAAAAAATGAGAATAAAAGTAAAACCGTTATAAGAACTGTTCCCGAGGATATTGACAGTACAACGAAAATGATGTCAAGGAAATAAATATATATATATATATAAGATATTACACATTAAGTGCTGGGGTAAATAAAATAGTCTTCGATTTAGTATAACAGAGCTATTAAATATATGTTAATAAATGTACATTTTTTTTCTTACCGGTAGTACGACTCGGAGTTTCATTTGTGTAAGTAACTCCGATGGATAATATATATATATATATATATATATATATATATATATATATATATATATATATATATATATATATATATATATAAAGAAAGAAAGAAAGAAAGAAAGAAATGGAATAGTGAGAGAGTATAAAGAGACAAGAAAATTATGAAAAAACGATGACATTCTACACATGTGCACACAAACGCGTACACGTGTATACACACACATACACACAGACAGGAATAAAACTAAGACCAATAAAAAATATAAATATTTTTTTTAATTTAATATAAAAATAAAGAAAATGAAAAAAATAAAGAAAATGAGAAAATCGGCAGTCATTCCTGATACCTTCTGATGAGTGGACTGAACGATTACAAAAAAGTTCGTCTCTGAAACTCAGGAAAGTTAGGGTGCTGAATATAACATCAATCAATTGTATTAGTTCTCTCTCTCTCTCGCTCTCTTCCCACACGAAGCGAAATCGAATTTTATCGGTCTCGCGAAATAAAATATTACCATGAATTTCTGAACTTTATATATATAAAAATGGAAAAAATCCTAAAGAGCCAGGAACAACCTACCTAGGTTTCACCTAAACGGATCTTCAGGGTAAGTTAGCTAAAGAGGTAATGACATGAAACAGTATTTATGGATAAAACCACTACACACACACACACACACACACACACACACACACACACACACACACACACATATATATATATATATATATATATGGGAAATAATAAATACCTAAATCGCTTGATGAAATACACACTGGTTGAGCAAATACACTAACTATCAGGTAAATAAGAAAAGGTTATTTACACTATTTACCTGCAGACTATTGTCCTCATTTTTGTTGTTGTTATCACAGTTGTACTCTCTGGCCTTCATCAGATCAGGGTAACCTACGGGAAATTCTGAAATGAACCCTTTAGTTATTTTACGAGGGTAGGCCGTTTTCGTGCCACTGCCCATGTCTGCTGTGGACATCTCATCTATTTCTTACATTCAGTACTGCTCAGTTCCCACTGCGTTCCCCCATCTCGCCCCAGGTATTGTCAATAGCCTACTAGGTTAGAGCGTTAGTTTTTGAATTTGGCGACATAGCTATTGTGAGTTCAATCCCTGTACTGGGTAGAGTATGCTTAAACTAGGTGGAAATCAGGTGGGCAATAAGTTTGCTTTGCTAAAAATGAAAAAATTAGATGATATACCCTGAGATATACGTAGTGGAAGAACAATTTACCATTGTAGATTAAAAAAAAAAAATGGCTCAGTTCGGAATTCCCTGTATTTGACTTGGATCGACATAATCTGATGAAAGCCGGAGGGCCCAGTGACCGAAACGTTGTAATAGCAACACCGATGAGGAAATAGTCCGCGTGTAAATAGTGTAAATAATGGTAACTCCTAACCCAAGAAATGCAGAAAAAATGAAGTGCGTGAAATCTTTTTTGCTTTTTTAAAGTGATCGGACCACCAGAGGAATAAATTGATAAAGGTTAGATAAACACATGATTAATCAGTTGTAAGAATAAATAAATCTAACCAAATCCCAGTCTTACAAACATTTCTCTTAATAATAATTTGAAAAGTGTTATTTATATTTATGGTAAGTGGCAATTTTTGGCGAGGTATTAGCTGGGCGTAACGGTTGTGTGAACTAACGAAGAGCTGGACAAGCATAATTATAATAAATATATAAATGATATAACATTTATAAATATATGCACAAGGCCGAATGTAAGAGGAGAACAAACACTGCTCGGTCAAGTTTGCTAACCCCTGCACAACATCGAGGTTCTGTACGTCCTGTGAGAATCAAATTCTCCAAGCCATCTTTCCTTATGTGTCCTATTAATTTCAATTGGTTCTTTCTGATTCTAAGTATATTCTTTCATGTGTCGTATGCCCTTAGGACATCGCCGATCACAGCTCTCCACAACTTCTTGTCCCTTGTAGCTCTTAATAAACTTTGTCTTTCTGTTATTTCTCCCAAGCCCTGTTCTGCCATTCATTTACTCGAGCTCTCTAAGTATGTTATGCGTTGTTTCCCTCTGTCGCTCTTGTCCTCTATCTGTCCCGTGAGTATCAAATTTTCCAAACCTTCCTTTCTCTTTATATGCCCTAGAAACCTCAACTGTCTCTTCCTGATGTTAAGTATTAGTTTCATTTTTGTTTCCATTTTCTCCAAAACTTCATCGTTCCTCACATGTTCGGTCCACGGTAAGCGCCCTTTTTTTGTTTCCATTTTTCTTATCCACATATTCAGTGCGCAGTATTCCCAGCATTCTTCTGTAGAGCATCATTTCTATCATTATACACCGAAAATTTTAGGAGCAAAATTCAGGTTATAACTGTGGCTGGCTACGGACTTATTGATCAACCTTAGTAAATTCCATCATGATTATTAATTTCAGAATCTTAGAAAATTTAACCGCCATCGTATGTAAATAAAGTGTGCGTGTATACTTATATGCATGTCAGGCAAAGACTGACAATTAAAAACGACAAATCATGGCCTAGATATTTCGAACACAGTTGGCTCTGATGTGGATACGATCATGTCGAATTGGCAGAGTCAATCTTATAAGTCCTACTTAACAGTTCCACATGAGCAACCTCTTGTAATCCCCTTTTTCCCCCCAAAGGTTTTCCGCCCCCAAAGAGGCGATAACAGCCTAAAGCTTAACACAAGCTCCAGTGCTATTTCTCATTCTTTATTCTCATTCTCTCTCTTTCTCTTTGGCTCATTGCGTTTCTAACACAGGTTCCCTTTTCCTCGATAAAAAAAAGACACCCACTTTCCCTCATCATAATTCTTGATATTTATCAAATCTTGGCACGCGTCCAAATGAAGGGAAGTGGCTGGGGATAGAAGATTACATTACACGAATATTACAAGATGGCGGCTTTTAAAATCAGCATTCGAAATCTAGGTAATTAATCTATAGAATCTACAGTCAAGAAAAATGCGAGTAATGTTTTTTTTTTTTTGATATCCCTTGAAATACTTAAAACCATGAACTCAAACCTTACAAATTTCTGGGATGAGAAGGTATCATTATTTACACTATTTATATTCGGACTATTTTCCTCATCTTTATTGTTGTTGTTGTTATAAAGTTTTGATCGTTGTACCCTCCGAACCTCCTCAGGTGTGTATCAATCAAAGTAACCTACAAGGAATTCTGTACTGAGCCCTTTATTTAATTTACAGGGTAGACTGTTCTCGTTTCACTGCTAATGTTTATCGTCTAGTTCTTATTTTTGTACTGCCTTGACCAATCATGTCAGATTTCTTTGTCTCATCCATCACTACGATATCCCTCCAGCTTTGCATTTAGGGGGCGACTTGTTTTACTTTATTTTCCCTGACACAGCTGCATGGAATCGAGTGCGCACAATTCCTTCTCATGTTATATGAACCGAAGATCTTCTGGATCTTTTCCGATAAGCCCTTGACGTCAGGTAGACAGACTGTGGTAATTTTCTGGTCATCCTCCTTGTCCCTTCTATCCCCACCTGTACACGTTGATGTTATGTTTGTCCTTTGGAACAGTGGCCTAGTTGATTAAAGCGTTGGTTTGTGAATTTGATGACAAAGTGGTTGTGTGTTCAATCCTTGGGTCCGGGCAGTGTGTCCTTGCACTCACTGGAAACGGACGAGCAATAACTGAGCAGTACTAAAATAAGAACGAGACGAGAACATAGACTGTTCTCGTTCCACTGTTCTCGTTCCACTGCTCATCATTAAATCCAGGGTTCAGTTCAGAATTCCCTGTAGGTTATCCAGATCGATAAGCACCTGAAGAAGGCCGGTGTGAACAACGGCCGAAACGCTGTGATAACAGCGACCTTACAATCATTAGACTAATATTTTGGATTTTAATTGGTACCATTTGGGAACTGTTAGCACGATTAATACGTATTTTACAGACTGGAATGAAATTGGAATATAAGTCACAACGCCCTTTCGATAGTATTAGTACCATTCAAATATTTGTTACATTATTCAGGCAAAATACACAGATATCTGGTTTGTAAATTATTAGTAATCTTACCAAATCAAAAATAGCGTTTAAGATAGTTAAAATTAATAACCAAAATAAACAATTCAACTTTGAAGATACTTGAAAAAAAAAATAGGCGCATCAAACTTTTAAAACATCTTAAATGTTTCGGTTGAAGTCTTCAATATTTGATTACTCATTATCACTATCCTACACCACTTCTTCAGGACAAGCTTGATCATGGCTCTCCACAACTTTCTATCCTTTGTAGCTCTTAATTAGTTTTATTTTTTCTCTATCATTCTCAATCCCTATTCTGATATTCATTCACACAACATTAGGTACCTCGCTGCTTTCCTTCTCTTTCTTATCTTCAATATATCCTGTGAGTGGCAAATTCTCCTAGTCCTCTTTTCTCGTTTTGTGTTCTAGAAATTTCAACTCTTTCTGATTCTAAATATACGAGTTCTTTTTGTTTCCATACATCTTAAAACTTCCTCGTTGCTCATATTTTCAGCGTATGGGATTCTCAGCATCCTTCTGTATAACCACATTTCTGTTGCCCCCAAGTCGCTTCTTCATCTGTGAGGAGACTGTCCAGCATTCTCTGCCATATAGGAGAACTGATATTACATAACAGATTAGTACTGTTTTTTTGATTCTAACGAAACTATTTTCCTATTGCTTAATATTTTGCTTAGCTTTTGGGAGGCACTTTCGTTATTCCAATGTGCGTTCGGATTTCGATATCACCTTTTCCGTCATCTATTAGAATACTTTCCAGATATTTAAATTTTCGTACTTGATTGATATCGCTCATTCGTAGTTCTTATATTGGGCTATACCTCTTGCTGGCAACTATACTTTCTGTTTTATTACAAGTGATAGTTAGTCCTTTATTCTCGCTCTCTTTATTGCCGTCTCTATGAATTCCGGTAGTTTCCTATCTGTGACTGCTGCGTCATCTGCGTATCTGATGTTAACATTGTGTCCGCTAATAATAATGTTGTAAACTAGAGCAAGGGTGTATTGAGATTGGGTGAGGGAGCACCTAACCGTTAGCTCTCCCAACCGCTATGAGGGTAATAAACCGAGAGGGGGAAAGGGGCGTGAGGTAACAAAATGATACTGCCTCAGAAAGCACAGCAGCTTTAGGAACAAAATACCGATGGGACCAACTTCACAAAATGCCGATTTTTGCTGACTGTCCACTGCTGACTACGGGGTGTTTTTATTAGGTTGGTGCAAAAATAATGTCGTTTCCCCACATAGTAACATATGTGAGAAAACGACATTATTTTTTGCACCAGCCTAATATTAACAGGAGAACCAAGATCTAAAAAAAATCTCAGTGGATTAAATAAATTGTCAAATAAATCACCTGTAAAAAGGCCTGAGAGTAAAACGGCCGAAAAGTCAGGAATATGACAATAAAGTTGAGGACAACAGTCCGAACAATGTAAATAGTGTAAATAGTAACCTCATCTCAGAAATATAGACAGATTTTGACAAAAATGTTAAAGTCTTTCCTAGATTGATTGATTGATTTGTTTTCTAAGGCTTATTAACCTTTTGCAGTTTATTTAAAGCCAGAAACTATTTTTAAAAGATTCTTAAGAAATTTTTTGTCGGGTGTCGGGGTGGGGGGAATAAGGATCTGGTGATACGAGTCTTACTAATTAACCCATAGCGGGGAAGAGATGAGAAGTACGTATACCTTTCCAAGAGTATTTGATCATAAGTGAATATAGCGACCGGAACTCAGCTCTCCGATTATTAATTCCGAACCATTATACACCAACCGCACATCCAATAGATAGATAGATAGCAACTGCTATTTCCAAGCCACCGCCCATCTAGGTACTGACCATGCTCGATGTTGTTTATTGTGGGTGATCAAAGGAGAACCGGTGTTTCGACGTGACACAGCCGTAAGGCTCCCTTCTGGTGTTATAATGCATAAAATATCAAGTTCACTGCGCGAAAATTAATCTATTTGTAGGATGTTGAATGGCTTCTATGTTTTTTTGTTTTTTTTTTTTTCAGGTCGCACGTTTCATTCAATATGTATGTTAAATAAAGTTCTGTTTTATTCTGAAGACTTTGACAGACCGACAGCCCGATGCATCCAGGTTTGCCTGATCTCGCTTTTTTCAACCCCCTTTAAGTCACAATCTTACCAATATAATACGCAGATGATAGTGCGCTTATGGTAAACTCAGAAGGAAAATACAAAAACTTGTAAAGAAGGAAGTGAATGACGCCTAAATGTACGACCGTCAGCAAGAGGGGTAAGAAATTTGGAGACGCCAGACTTAAGCAGGTACAGAAGTTTAACTATCTGCCGATGTGTGACAAAAGCGTTTCAGTGAAAGTTGCTTTCCAGAATCTAAGCAATGTATTAAGACAAAACATTTCAATGGAAACAAATCATAGAGTACTGAAGTGCTACATATCATATCTATCGGCCTGTATAGCAGTCACGATGGACAATCTCTTTAAACCTAAATAAGATACTCGAAACAAGAGAGATGTGCTTCTACAGAGGAATGCTGACAATATAGTGGACTGAAAATGTAAACAACAAAAAAAAATTCTTAAGACAAAGGGCTCTAGAAAGATACTCATACTGATAATCAGAGACTTACTATGTAAATATGGCTGATTATAATCATACACACAGATTCTAACTAAGAAATGGATGGTACCATTGTAGCGTTGTCACACTGTTTGAAGTTAAACCTACCTACCTAAGCACGGACACATAGACATATTTTTAATGAACGATTTTCCAAATGTCAATAACTCACAAAAATGTTGGGATTACATACCCAAATTTATTACACACACACATACACAGATATATATATATATATATATATATATATATATATATATATATATATATATATATATATATATATATGTGTGTGTAATTAGATACTATCTATTTATCTATGTATCTATATATTTATGCTTATATAGATAGTTAGGTCGATGTATGCATAGATAGATACATTCGAAAAACTAAGATATATATATATATATATATATATATATATATATATATGTTCGTGCGTGTGCATCTATCTCTTTCTCACCCTATTATATATATATATATATATATATATATATATATATAGCGAGAGAGAGAAAGAAAGGTACAAAAAGACTGAGATAGATAGATAGATAGATAGATGCGGAAATGCTGAGATAGATAGATAGATAGATAGATAGATAGATGTAAAAATGCTTAGATAGATAGATAGATAGAGAGAGAGAGAGATAGATAGATGCAAAAATGCTGAGATAGATAGATAGATAGATAGATAGATAGATAGATAGATAGATGCAAAAATGCTGAGATAGATAGATAGATGCAAAAATGCTGAGATAGATAGATAGATGCAAAAATGCTGAGATAGATAGATGCAAAAATGCTGAGATAGATAGATAGATAGATAGATAGATAGATAGATAGATAGATAGATAGATAGATGGATAGATAGATAGATGCGAAAAGACTGAGATAGATAAAGAAGAGACTGAGGTAGATAGATTAAATGATGCCTAGATAATGACGCATGCAAAGAGAGAGAAAGAGAAAGGGGGAGATAAATTTTCTAGGTAGACTAATAGATACAACGAAGGTTGAGTACACAGAAACGTTACGTATGTAAGATGAACAATACAACAGCTTCAATCCAAACAGCAATGGAGACAAACCGAACCGATGCTGGTGGTATTAAACAATAAAAGGCGATCGAAATGACGTGTTCGTGGTAGATGTCGTGAAGTGACAGATGCAACTTTAGCGGCAGCTAATCTACATACTAAATATGTGGCTCTTCATCACGCTCTTTTGTCGCAAGCCGCCCGGTCCCGTTTGAAAAAAAAATAAAATAAAATAAACAGCTTTCGTTCCCCCACTTACCATCTATATTGTCGTCAAAAGCGCGGACTCCTGATTCGTTGAGCGGTTTGACAACCCAGCCCGTTCTGTTAACATGCTTCAGGCTTCTGACTTCAACTGGTTAGGGTGGAGATATGCAGATGGGATTAGGTTGGACGGGGAGCGGCGGATTTAGTAACAAGCTAAAGCTACTTATCACGTGACGCCCTCTCTATGACAAACCCCTACACAATATACAACATGAGGGAGGGGTTGATTGAAGGGTTCTTTTTAAAAAGACTCTTTCGCTTTTCTTACCCCTCCTTTTGGTCTAATTCCCTGGAGTTGGTGCTGATAGGGTTTTAAGCTGGCAGCAAGGTAAGACAGATAAGAAAACGGAAAAAAAAAGAAGCTAGGTTAGAAGAGTGAGTGAGAGACAGAGAGACAAAGAGAGTTGGGAGATTTATACAAGTTTGGTAGGGATAGTAAAGCTTTCTTGTATTAATCGTTCAAAAACAATGGAGTTGACTGATTTAAAATCAGTTTGAAAATTATAGCTTTATAGTAATTCATTATTTGATTAAATGAAACAAAAAAAATTAAAAGAAAAGTAATACAAGTACAGACGGTTAGGGTTGAAGAGGGTCTTTTGGAAAAGACGCGTTCTCTTTTCTTGCCGCTTCTTTCTTTCATTTTGGCTTCTATTGATAGGGTTTTAAACTGCCAACAAAGTATTGATTTTTTACGGCTTATCAGCCCTTTGCGGGTTATTTAAACCCGAAACATATCCAGGATTGAAGGGTTTGCTTACAGCACCCGGTTTTCCCAAGCGGTTCCCCCATCTTATGTACTGAACAGGATCGACACGACAGCAAGCTAAGATGGGTAAGAAAAAAAGCGGTGCATTAGGAGATTGAGTGTGTGTGTGTGTGTTATATATATATATATATATATATATATATATATATATATATATATATGTGTGTGTGTGTGTATATATATATATATATATATATATATATATATATATAGAGAGAGAGAGAGAGAGAGAGATTTATAATATATACATTTTTAAAAGTATATTGAATTAATTTGATACGAAAAACAATGAATTGCGGCTCGGATTGAACAATGGGAAGCCGTGTTCGAATTCCAGTCGAGTTCATTACATTCACTTACGTGCTAATGCCCTTAGAAAAGGCATAAATCCAACACTTCTCTCCCCAGATATAGGTAAAATAGCAGAGCACACTGTGTCCTACAACCTTGGATGGCAACCAGTCTAGGAGAAAGAAATGATGGAATCCAACCGTCTGTTTCCTTTTAGGTCCTCACTCTTTAGGCACAGGCTAGCAGAAGTTAAACTTGCGATTTGCCAGTTTATGATGAGTCGGAAGCACAGATTGAGAGAGCCGAGTTCGAATTCCAGTTGAATTCATTACATAGTCTTGGGGAAGGTATAAATCCAACCCTTCCTCCACCCAGCTATGGGTAAATAGACTGGGTTCTATTGTATTGGGTGGCAACCGTTCAAGGAGAAGGAAAACTCTGAATTCAAAATGCATGAAGCCCTGGCGAAGCCCTGGCGAAGCCCTCAATATGCAGATGACAAAAGGAAAGGATCGTTCGTATTGACTTAGTGATCTACGGTTGATGCCTTCTTAGTAAGACTGTCGTTGAAAAACAATTAGGCTGACTGACTTAAAAATCAGTTTGAAAATTATTATTTGATTAAAAATAGTGTTCTGCCCCCAAGAGTACGTACGCGTCCATGTCATACGCGTGCGTAATCTCGAAGACAAGCCAGATGAACACCTTAAAGCAATTAAGACGAACTCCTGTAAGTCGGCAGGTTTATTAAGAACCAAAAGGGTAAAATTAGAAAAAGAAATGAATACATATAAATAGAACAAGTTAGTTTGAAAATACAAACGAGAATTATGACAAAGGCAGCCGGAGTCTTGAACATCAAACTAAGACCATTTGTCGAAATAATAGGTTGGTGCAAAAATAATGACGTAATAACGTCGTTTTTCGACGTATTTTTTAACGTCAAAAAACGACATTGTTACGTCATTAATTTTGCACCAACCTAATAGGTAAAAAAAAAAAAAAATATTTCGTTTACATGAATATGAATAAAGTTTCCTATGTGAATACATTTCGATATTACTGTGAGTTACACGTTACATGTTGAACCAGTGGGCAATGGACACGTGTTGAAAGGGTTCTACACAGGGAGATACAAACATAAAACAAATGTTCAAATAATGATCTGATAATAATTCAGACAAATATGGGGGGGGGGAAGGTTAATAAAAGTTACAAACCGGCGATGGTATTATTAAGAGTGAGATTAGGTTGATGAAACTACCGACAACGTACTATTGTGCGGAGTTCCAGTGAAGGGCTAACCGGATGTGGCCAAAACATTGACAATCTAGAAGGTAACTAAACTAAAAAAAAAAAAGAAAGAAAAAGAATGGGGATAAAAAAGAACCGAAAGCGTAAAAGAAATAGATACATAACTAGCAGCATGACCCGGTGTTGCCCGGGCTTGATTCAAAAATCGTACGACTCATACAGCAATCGCTATCATTTGACTTAAAATATTTTTGCCCTTCCTTGCCTTTAAAGGAGTGCCCTTTGCCGTGCTGATGTTGCTACATGCCTTACTTCGTGCCTATCTCACACTGCTATTTTTTTCTAAGCTCTATACTAAACATTAAATATGTTACGAAAAAAGAACTAAACCAAATGGACACAAAACGATCAGCTTTAAAAAAGGACTCGTAACTGGAAAAACCGAATGAAAAAAAAATGTTAACAACAAATACTTTTTCACATCCAACCCAGTTCTGCAGAATCAGAATGAATGTTGAGTTTAAGCAAGCGAATGAGCCAATTGGAATAAAAGTGCCAAGCAGATTTAAATTTTTCCCACTTGTGACGAATGCAGCTATCGATTTTTTTTTTTGCATGCTAGTTAACATTCGTGTCAGTCAGCTGTCGGCTCTCACACTGACCAATAGAATCTTCCTGCCTATTCGTGGCAGCCAGCCATAGGCTCTCACTCTGGCCAGTAGAAAATGGCCGCAAACTACATGAAAACTGCCATAGAAGCATGAAAAATTCGATTATTTCCACTATCGATGGGAGTTGGGAAATACAACTAACTTGGAGCATGTGCGTGTAAATTTTGGTGCAAATCCGTCGAAAATTGCGGCCGTGCATTCGTTACACACACACACACACACACACACACACACACACACACATCCTGCCTTTTATAGATAGAGATAAATAAAACTAGTTAGTCTGAAAATACAAACAAAGGTAACGAGAAATATGACAAAGGTAGCCAGGGGCTTAAACATCAAATTAAGACCATGTGTCTAAATAGGTAAAAAAAAAAAATACTTCGTTTACATGAATATGTATAAAGCTTTCTACGAGGATACATTTCGATGTTGCGGTGAGTAAGCATAAAGGATGTTAGAAGAAAGTTACATTTTGCAACAGTCGGCAGCGGACATGTGTTGAAAGATACACTGAGAGATACAAATGTATAAAATACGGCTACTTTAAAAAAAAATGCTCAAATAATAACACGGAAATAAAATAGAAAATAACGGAAATAAAAGTTATCAAATGCTACAAAGCTATGATGGTTAACCTTAGGGGTGAGATATTTACCAGGTCGTCCTACCGTAGACGAGATGTGTACATTCAAGCCAAGGGCAAAAATTCCCGTTGGTTGCGCTGGCCTCTGCATGAGTACCGTTCTCTCTCTCTCTCTCTCTCTGTCTCTCTCTAGTGCCATAAGAGGGTGCGGCCTCATGGAGCTGTTTTCCAGGGCTGGGCACCTCACAGTTTTGATTTTTATTAAGTATGAAATCAGAAGGCTAAAATTACTGACCACGTACTCGATATAAGGTCTTTATTGTGTGGGGTTCCAGTGAATGGCTAACCTGAAGTTGTCAAAACGGCAACAATCTAGAAGGTAGTTAAACTAAAAAAGGGGCGAAGGGGGAAAGAAAAAAAATACAGTATATGTACTACAGTGACTGTAGGTTTGAGCGCATCTTTTGAAAATACGCGTTTTCTTTTCTTTCTCGTTCCTTTGGTCCAATTCTGTGGAATTTGTATTGAAAGAGTTTCCAGCTAGCTTCAAGTTAGGTATCTTCAATAATTCACCGGAAAAACAGCATAGCTTGATGAAAAAAAAGGCCCCAAACTTAATAAAAACAAAGTTTTATCGTTAAAATATTTATATTATTATTAAAAGGAAAGACCAAAGTATTTTTTAGTTATTTTTTAAATTATTTAATCCTTTTTAGCACGTACGAAACTTTGGCTAAAAATCTTGTTTTTTTTTTTTACGTCATCGGTCACGTACCATTAGTTTTTTAAGCCTTTTTTCCAGTTGAAAAACCATATTAAATTAAAAATTCTTGCAAAAATCAAATAATTGTCGAATTTTAGTGAAACGTTAAGAACTTATGGACAAATGAATAAAATTATTTCACAAATGTTTGTTTTTAGAAAGTCATGGCATTTTTTTTTACAGCTGTTACCTCATACCTTACTTAATTTTATGAAAACTCGAAAATTCGACTTAGTGTAATTTTATGATTGTATTTGTGAAGAGTAGAAATCTTTGAAGAATATAAATCATAGATTGTTTTTATAAATCAAAATGCGTATCTACCCAAAATTCAGCTCTGAATTGTAAAATGCAAAACCCAATAAAACTAAGTCATTCTTTAATTAAAAAAGATTTTCGTGGCTTTTATGAATAATATATTATAAGGACACTAGTGTTTGAAACCAAAATATTTTTTCTATGAAAAATGAATTTTTTCAAGAATTGTTTTCTTTTCTTTCAATTTTAAATAGAAAATCTAATAGTTTAAAATTAAGTTTAAATCCGTGTCTTTTTGAAAAATGTTGTTATTAAGTAGATATATCTCTACTGATCATAAATTTGAAAACTTATTACAATCTGCATCTCGAAAATATTAAAAAAAAATATATATTAAAAAGGTTTTCCCAAAACTATGGATGCACGGTTCAGAAATAATAGGTCACATGTTTAAAGAGTTGTTTCTCCTGATAGCAAAGATCAGTCCTCGGAAATTGCTTTGCATTCCTTCTTGTTCATTTCTCGGACTGACCATCATCGTCACATTTTCAAAATTTTTAATTTTCTTTTTTACATCCTAATTCACTGAATATTTTATTTTCAGTTTTTAAATATAATTAATTTATTGTTTTTCAGTAAGGGGCATACTGCAATTATTAATTATTATTATTATTTTTTTTTTAGATTCAATTTTTGGGACCGAAACAGTGCAGGCTTTGGATATATCTTCGTTAAAAAAAAGTACCTAAAAATCAATAAACTTTTCGAAAGCATTTAATTGTTTAAAATTACTGAATAATAAAATATTAGGTTGGTGAAAAAATAATGACGTAATAATGTCGTTTTTTGACGTTAAAAATACGTTAAAAAACGACATTATTACGTCATTATTTTTGCACCAACCTAATAAACTGGTTCACTGAAAATTCGAAAATACTGTCACTTCTGTCCTTCCGTCCGATAAATTCCCTTGACGTCAGTTGTCGATACATGGACGCAAACGTCAATTCACACCTCCGAAACAAATCACCAGTTAGACGTGCTTCTCTTATTTTCAACTAATTTTTTTCTGCTAAAAAATTAAGTAATGTTTGTTTCCATTTACATTAAGTAAACTTTAAATTTTCTAATTTTTCTCAAAACAAAACTTCTGGAATGCATCTCGTTTATCTCAAAAATATTTTAAAATATCTATCGACCTATGGTGGACTCTTGCTTCGTATTCGACATAAGAGGGTCAAGCATCTCAATTCCTAGGTACTGACAGCCCAGACACCAGCACATATGATTTAATTATAGTGGTGAAGGGTTTGTGCAGAACCAACCACACTTTTCGAAGGGACGAATACTACGTGCCATAAGGTCCCCAAACGACCCTACGTAGGTTTTGAATTCAAAGTTGTCCTTCTCCTAGACTAGTTGCTATCCAAGGCTATAGAACCAAGTCTGTCCTGCGATTTACCCATAGCTGGAGGGAGAAGAGGTGGATTAATACTCTTGGTACTATCGACCTATATATATATATATATATATATATATATATATGTGTGTGTGTGTGTATATATATATATATAATGATGTAATAATATCGTTTTTTAACGTATTTTTAACGTCAAAAAACGACATTATTACGTCATTATTTTTGCACCAACATGATATATATATATATATATATATATATATATATATATATATATATAGGTTCAAATAGTAACATTTTGAGTATTTGATGATGACCTAAGTGGTACGCTACACAAGAGGAACTTCGTGAAACCTAATGACATACTTAAGATATCCATGTTGCAAACAAAAAGTTAGGAAGTATGCCCCCATCAATATTGGAAAGAGCGATAAGAGTTACTGGACTTGGAAAACCTATTACAATTATAAGGAAAAGCTATTATTACAATTATAAGGAAACAGCTATTATTACAATTATAAGGAATCAGCTATTTTTACAATTATAAGGAAACAGCTATTATTATAACTATAAGGAAACAGCTATTATTACAATTATAAGGAAACAGCAAGTATTATAAGTATGACTATTATACTATAACTATTATTAGGAAACAGCTAGTATAACAATTATAAGGAAACAGCTTTTTACAAGTATAAGAAAACGTCTAGTATAACAGTTATAAAGAAAAAGCTATTATTACAATTATAAGGAAACAGCTAGTATAACAATTATAAGGAAACGGCTGATATAACGTTTATAAGGAAACAGCTAGTATAACAATTATACGGAAACGGCTAGTATAACACTTATAAGGAAAAGCTATTATTACAATTATAAGGAAACATCTAGTATTACAATTATAAATAAACGGCTAGTATAACACCTATGAGGAAACAGCTAGTATAACACTTATAAGGAAAAATCTAGTATAACCATTATAAGAAAACAGCTTGTATTACAATTGGCATTGAGCAATGTTAAGAGAATCTGAAACACTGCCGACGTTTATTGTATGCTTTGTGCTAAGGTGCAATTGTCATTATCCTTTTATTTTTCCAGCTGGATAAATATACTATTATTAAGTCATAAAAGTGAATGACGGTCTTGATGTATTTGTTTGATGAAACCAACCCGTCGCATAGAGAAATTGGTAATCAACGAGAATAGATGTTAACAAAGCTTAACTGAGACACAAAAAGTACCATGTATTAAGGTTTGAACATAACAAACAACCAATTAGTTTGAATATCTGCCACTCACCTTATTATTCTGAAGCAGGTGTCTAATACTTTGAGGCGATACTGAAGAATTCTTGGCACGACCCATTTCCGAAAATCATAAAGATTTTTGACGGGAAAATATATATATATATATATATATATATATATATATATATATATATATATATATATATATATATATATATATATATATATATATATATATATATATATATTAAAGACATTTTTATGTTTAACGTTCTTTTTTATAGATACAAGTATTTAAGTAAAGGCTCTGTTTATAATAAACAGTATTAAATAACATTTACCGGCCTGAATGTCCGAGAAATTTTCATAGAAAATATTCGTCCTTCGAACCTGCATCCTATACGGAGCCGTCATTTACGCTGACGTGCCTTAACCGACTCGGCCACAAAGGAGCGTACGGTAGGCAAGGTCGAATTTACTGCTTATAAACTTCAATCTTCCATGAATCCATGAATGTAAACAAATAATAAAAAAATAAATTGCCGGACTTTGTCCATTTCTTAATGCATGACGTCATTTGTTTACATTTGATACGCCATGAGCAGTTATGAATGTACGAGATTCATGGAAGATTGAAGTTTATAAGCAGTAAATTCGACCTTGCCCACCGGACGATCCTTGGTGGCCGAGAGGTTAGGCACGTCAGCGTAAATGACGGTTCCGTATAGGATGCAGGTTGGAAACCTGTCAAAGGACGAATATTTTCTATGAAAATTTCTCGGACATTCAGGCCAGTAAATGTTATTTAATACTGTTTATTATAAACAGAGCATTTACTTAAATACTTGTATCTATAAAAAGAACGTTAAACATAAAAAAATGTCTTTAATAAATAAATTGTCGGACTTTGTCCATTTCTTAATGTATATATATATATATAATATCTATTTAAAAATTATAACATAAGTATGTTATAACATCACTACAAAAAAGACCATTTTGTTTCAACACTTCTGATGTCTTGTCAAATGATGGTGTTGTAAGTAAAAGAAAAAAAATTAAAAAGTTCAAAAACCAATCACTATCCCCACTGGATTAAATATTTTTACGTAAGATGTAATGGCCAATCAAATTACAAGTATATAACGGACCCTAGATACAGTTTATTAAAGCTCTAAAACAAGTATTAGGTTTTACAGAAAATTTGGATAAAAAAAATTAATCTCCAATGTTTTATAATTAAAAGATAAAAGTTACGCATATTAAACTCTAAACGTTACCATGCATCATGTTTAGAAACTTACAAAATTATTCAAAGGAAAAAAAAGGAGAAAATATGTCTAAATTTTCATGTATTGTTCTTAGAAAGAGGTTAAATTTTTCGCACAAACCTGAGCGGTAGTGAGATGTGTAACATGTGGCTACATTATCAGTTATATTGACAAGGTCATGATGATAGGTTTTGTGGAAAAGGGAGAAATGTTTATTTATGGCTAGAGCATACTTACGTAAAAATATTTACCCCAGTGGGAGTAGCAGTTGTTTTTTGAACTCATTAAAAACTTTTTATTTTACTTGCAACATCATCCCTTGACAGGACATCTGAATTGATGAAACAAAATGGCTCTTTTTGTAGTGATGATATAACATACTTATGTTATAATTTTTAAATAAATATTATTCGCTGTACTCTGTCCTGAGTACTTTTATAAAGATAGTTTTTTTGGTTGCTGGAAGTTTATTCCATCTATACCAACCTTGTATAGGAATATATATATATATATATATATATATATATATATATATATATATATATATATATATATATATATGAGAAAGAAATATAGATAGATAAATTTTTGGTGTCATTTTACTTCACATGTCCTTTACAACTTCCTCTGTCCATAGTATCCTCAGCATCCTTCTGTCGAAGCATATCTCTGTGGCTTCGAATCACTAAATGGAGGATTGATATGACATAATTTCTGCAATACTCAATAACATCAACTATGAACACGGCCACAATATGCTGACCATGTTTGGAAAATAAAAACATTCCTATAACTCTAGATATATACATATCAAAATCCATACATTCAGTTAAAAGTAAAAATAAAATCATCCTTGATAATGTAAAGGCAAACTATGGAGGACGCTAAGTGATATAATTTAATACTTCATAAATAATAATCAGTAAATTTTATTGTTGAATTTTTATTTTCTCTTTTATCGTTATTGGATGATATCCCCCAGGGGACGAAATTCGTTGATAAAGACAAAATTACATTTTTTTCTTTATTCATACTGTCTTTTTACAGATATATTTTATTTATATATGAATTTTTACATCCATAAAGAGTGTTCCAAAAATTTGGACCGATTTTAAATGTGAATTAAGTTTAAGCGTTTAATGAGTTTTTTTGTTTTTTTTCAGATTTGGCGGACATTGGCGATATTAATTTTCATGCATAATTGCCATGACTTAAATAACATGATCCAATAGAGAAATACATACATTTTCACCAATAACACTGATTTATTTACTGCTGACTTAATGAAACATCTTTGCATATAATCCGTCTTAATGAAACACCCTTTACATACATGCCTTACATGACACTTATCGGAAGAAAGTGATATGAAAAAAAATAGCCACATACAGTTTACAAGATAACTTAAGTAGAATTCTGGTCAAAAACACAAAAAATTTATATAAATCAAATTACCAAAACGTCTCGGTGTGAGAGAGGCACTGCAAATAAAAACCTCTCGCTGTCACTATCCACTTCACCTTATTCAACAATGGTAATGGGATAGTGTAATGTTTTTTGTTGTTTTTTTTAAAAAAAAAAAAAACAAAACAGTGGAAAGATGTTCATTTTAATTCCAGCCACGCTCAACAAGCGAAACTCGGAATAATCGCTCCTAGCAGTATTCTAAACAACACAAAAACACATACAATCAAACATGAAGAGAAATTAACTCCCAAATAACAAAAAAAAAAAACCCTTGAAAATGGCTAAAGAAGTGAACGAAAACGTTTACTCCTGCCAAATGGGAAAAATGTAAGAATGCTGGAAAAACAAAAATGAATTAAAATTTTCTTGTCCGTCATATTCAACGAAACACGTTTAAAAGAAAGGTTGCTGCCCAAATATATATATATATATATATATATATATATATATATGTGTGTGTGTGTGTGTGGATTTTCACATAATCTATGATTTGTCGGATTTCCACATCAATCTTTTATCGTTTTTCATACATATATATATATATATATATATATATATATATATAGAGAGAGAGAGAGAGAGGGGGGGTATAGGCTGATCCATTCTGAGTGACAGGCATATATGCTTATCATTAGAGCAGGTTCATATACGGATAAAAATGTTGGAATATTATTTGCACGAAATCCGTAACGGTTGAAAAACTTAGGGATTACATTGGAAGGACACACACACACATACACACGCATACAATTCTCTCTCTCTCTCTTTCTCTCTCTATCTCTCTCTCTCTCTTTCTGTGCACGTTTGCGCATACGCGTGCGTGCAGGCAGAGCGTTAAATTCCGGCAGGGAGCGGGCGATTTCAAGCTCGGCTGGCGCGATCAGAAAAGACAAGTGTGGTAGGAGACAAAGCAGAATGTGAGAAGTGGGCACAGAGAGAGGGTGGGAAGGGTAGAGATAGTGAGTGCGAGGAGGAGGAAGAGAGGAGAAAAAGTTGTTGGAGAAGAATGGTGGGAAAGAGGCTAAGATACGTTAAACACGAAAGAGAGTGTGCGTTCATGAAGAAGGGGACGAGGAATAACGATAGCGAACGGATTGTGTAACATCAACCGGCTTGTAAAATAGAAACGTCACGACAAAGAAGGAATTATGTGTCCGGGTGTAAGAAGGTGGGTGGGGGTTGGGATTTTTTTTTCCCTTTATTTTACCAAGTTAAGCTTGTTCTGACACAAGCCCTTTTTGTAGGAAACTGAATAGAGATCTACCTAGGTAAATTGGCCTACATACGATAAACTTATTGACCAATGCACGACAGTAATTGCATTTTCTACTAAACTTAGCTCAACCTGGCACAAAGCCACTACAATAAGGTACCTGTTTAGGCTCGAACGCAATCCAATCGCAAATTGGCTTTGCAAACTATCTGGATCATCGTCAGTCTACAGTAGGATATATCTCATAAGTAATGAGGCTTACAAGAAAGAGAAAAAGAAAAAGAAAGAAAAAGAAAAAAGGAAAGAAAAATCAGAAAGGAAAACAGACAAAAAAAAAAAAAAAAAGAAAAACATCAAAGAAAGAAAAAATAGAAAAAAAGAAACAAAAATTAGAATAAAAGAAAGAAGAGAAAAATTAGAAAGAGAGAAAGAAAGGAAAAAAGAAAAATTAAAAGGAGAGAAAGAAGTGAAAAATTAGAATAAAAAAAAATTAGAAGAAACGAAAGGAGAAAAATTAGAAAGAATGAAGGAAAGAAAAAAGAAAGAAAGAAAGAAAGAATGAAATAAAGAAAGAAAGAAAGAAAAAAAGAAAGAAAAATTAAAGGGAGAGAAAGAAGAGAAAAATTATAAAGAAAGAAAGGAAGAAAAAAATAAAGGAGCGAAAGAAGAGAAAAGGAGAGGAAGAAAAGAAAAATTATAAAGAAAGGAAAATTAGAAGAAAGAGAAAAAATAGAAAGAAAGAAAGAAAGAAAGAAAGAAAGAAAGAAAAATTAAAAGGAGAGAAAGAAAAGAAAAATTAGAAATAAAGGAAAATTTGAAGAAAAGAAAAAACACGTGAGAGGTGCGTGAGAAGAAACTGTTAACATAGAACTTACGGTTACATCTAGCCAGTAAAATAATCTAGTTCTGTGCTTAAATTCATAAATTCTACGTACCATAACGGAAAGCAATATTTATTTTGAATAAATGCAAAAATGTGGCACAAGGCCAAAAAGGGGGATGGGGGAAGGTTGCTCTTCAATCTGTCTTATCTTAAAGTAAGCTCGCCACGATTAATGGCCCAAATATGCCACAGTATTCCTTACACCAAAACAATACATACCGTTCTTACTACAGTCCCCATAATACCTCAAGTCTCTATGAAGTCCTGGCTAGTTCCGAAATGTACAATTTATCTTTTCTGTTTGTATAAAAATAACAACTTTTAAAAATGAAACTGTAAAGAGTATTACAATGATTACAATTTTATATACAAGAAACTGAAGAAAATAGGGGAAAATTCATCAGAACAATTACCGCGAAAGTATTTATAGATCGCTTAGTGAGGATTGAACCCACAGCATTATCCAAATTGTTTGAAAACTTAAAATGCTGAGCGTCGTGCTACGGTACCTCCATTTTTTAATTTACTTTTTTACTAAATGTATCTTGTCTGGCATAAGGCCACATAAGTGTGTAACTCGATGTGGATCAAATTAACTAAAGCAGTAAATTCTTCTTCAATTCTACTGTTGTGTGTATGAGCCAGCGTTTGTGTGTATGTGAGCGGGCGTGCGAGGGAGAGAAGAAATTGGAATGAAGATAGAGAAAAGTCCGGAACCAGATCTTCCCTGAGGCACAAGAGTAATAATAAAAAAAAAAAATCCCTCTTAAGTTCCACCCAGCAAAAAAAAAAAAAAAAAAAAAAAAGTACTCGGCTTTTTCGCGCCATTTTTTTATTTTTTATTTCTTGTCTGTTAACACTTCTCTTTGTCTATTCCCTTTTCTCTTTGTCTTGAAGTAATTAGGCTGGTGCAAAAATAATATCGTTTTTTGATGTTAAAAAATACGTCAAAAAACGATATTATTTTTGCACTAACCTAATATTTATTTGTGCTGTCTTTCCTCTTTCTTATCACCTCTTCTAACTTTCCTTATCATTTTCTGTTTTTTTCTCTATCCCGTTTGTTTTCTTTATATTTCTCTTTCTCCTCCTTTACCGACTCTCCACCCAGACACTTCTTCCTTTTCGTTTTCTATTTCTCTATCTCATTTTTCTAATGATCTTATTTTTAATTTCCATCTCTTCCTTATCTTTTCACTTTCTAGTCGCGTTTAAGTGTGTCAGCCATTTACGTACCTTGGGTGATCATGTCACTTTCAGTTCATGATTGGCTAGGCAGAGGATTTTCCCGCAGTAGGTTGCCATTCTTTCTGTGATACACTGAAGACTATAGGATCCAATCTGCCCTGATATTAAACCCAGAACTGGGTGTAGAAGTGATGGATTCATGCCTTTCTCATGAGTACTTGTGAACATGAGAATGTAACGAATCCGACTTGAATTCGAACTCGGTTCTCCCATTTCTCATTCCGAGGCGTTGTTCATTACGTTGTATATCGTAAAAGAAAGAAAAAAGAAGAGAAAAAAGAAGAGAAAAAAGAAAAAGAAAAAAGAAAAGAAAAAGAAAAAAGAAAAGAAAAAGTAAAGAAAAAAAGAAAAAGAAAATAAAGAAGAAAAAGAAAAGAAAAAGAAAAAGGTAAAGAAACGAAGGGAAAAGAAAAGAAAAAAGAAAAAGTAAAGATAAGAAAAAAGAAAAAGAAAAGAAAGAAGAAAAAGAAAAGAAAAGAAAAAAGAGAAAAGAAAAGAAAGAAGAAAAAGAAAAGAAAATGGAAAAAAAAAAGAAGGGAAAAGAAAAAGAAAAGAAAAAAGAAAAAGTAAAGAAAAGAAAAAAGAAAAAGAAAAGAAAGAAGAAAAAGAAAAGAAAAAAGAAAAGAAAAAGGGAAAAGAAAAAGAAATGAAAAGAAAAACGAATAGAAAAGAAAAAAGAAAAATTCCTGTTTTTTCTTTGCGTCTTTCTTTTATTAGTTTACGACTATGCCATGTTCAAACATCGGTTCTTGTACGATCACCGAAGTTAAGTCAGTTAAAACCGGGTCAGTATCTAAATGGGTGACCACTTGGGAATACCATGGATGTGCGAGTGGTGTAATAGTTAACGGCTCGAATTAGAGATCGGAGAGACAAGTTCTAATACGAAGCTAATTTTTATTATATTCACTTACGCATAAATATCTTTTGGAAAGGTATGAATCCACCTCTTCTTCCCCCACCTATGGGTTAATTAGTAGAACTTGCTATTTCATTATTATCGCCAAAATAATTCTTACAATCTAAAAATATTTTCTGGCTTTAAATAACCCACAAAGGGTTGATAAACCGTAAAAATATCAATCAATTTTTCTTTTGTTTATTTTCTATTTTTTTCTTTTTTTCCTTTACTTCATTTTTCTTTTTTTTTCTTAGTTTTTGATTTCTTTCTTCTTTTTCTTCATTTCTTTCTTTCTTATTTTTCTTTCTTCCTTTCTTTCTTTTTTTCTTCATAATATTCTGTCCTTTCTTTACCTGTCATTCTTATTCTTTATATTAGGTTGGTGCAAAAATAATGACGTAATAATGTCGTTTTTTGACGTATTTTTCGACGTCAAAAAACGACATTATTACGTCATTATTTTTGCACCAACCTAATATTATTCTTTCTTAAGCTTTTTTTTTTTTTTGTCTTTTATGTTCTACTTTAACTGATTTTCTTTTTTTCCATTTTTTTTCTTTTTCTTTCCCGGCTTTTTTTTTTTTTTTCTTTCCCGGCTTTTTTTTTTTTTTTCTTCTTTCTGTTTTTCTTTATAATATCTTGTCATTTTTTTCTTTTTTTTTTTTTCCTTTTATTAGGTTGGTGCAAAAATGATGTCGTTTTTCTTTTGAAGTTGAACGTCAAAAAACGATAATAATTTTTCTTTCCCTTCTATTTAATTCTTAATTAGTTCTTTCTTCTGATTATCTTTTTCTTTTTTCTTTTCTTTCCCTATTTTGTTTGTTTGTTGGCCTCTTTCTTTCTTTATAATTTTATCTGTTATTTCTTTGTATTTCTCGGTCCTTCCTGAAAATAACGTACCTCATTTCTTTAGGTGACACGAAATTCTTTATTTTATGTTTCGTTGCTAGAAAAAAAAAATGCTGAATCTTTCTTACAAAGAAAAACGTTTTAAAGAAAATATGATTTGAACGAAACGGAACGTGTCCAGCCACTGGGGACACATCGATAAGTGGTTGTATTTTCCCATTCTTTTGTAGACTTCAACCTTACTATTTGCTTTTTAGAATAAACGATTATTTGGAAAGGAGTCAGCGTTTGGATCCACACAATGTGTCCCGTTATTGCGGTCTTGTGTTCGACTAAGCTAAGTTTAGTAAACATCTATTTGGGATACGCCTCGCATTTTCCCCCTGGAGGCAGAGGGCGATGTTCAGCTCTAAGTTAATGCCAGGACTTCGAAGGCAGAATTTTCAGTATAGGAAGGCCTGTCTACCTTTAAAATAGGCGCAATTAAATATCTTTGCCGTCTATTCGATCCATTCTTGTCTTGTGCTGTGCTGAAGTAGGTTTAGTAAATGAGTTGATTGATTGATTTTGTTTTTACGGTTTATCAACCTTTCTTTGTTTAGTAAATGAAAAGAATGATTAAAATAAGGAAAAATAATAAAAAAAGAAATAAAGAAAATGAATGAGAGAGAAAGAAAGAAAATCTAAGACAGAAAGAAAAAATTAAAGAAAGAAAGAAAGCAAGAAATAAAGAAAATGTAAGAAAGGGATAACGAAAGAAAGTGTAAGTCATAAAAAAACTATGACTTTTGAAATGTAAACCTAAAAAATTGAAGAGAAAATAAACTCTTAAAATAATGAAAAAAGTAAGATTGAATTAAAAACGAAGTAAATGAGCGAGAAAGAAAGAAAGAAAAAAGAAAGAAAATAAGAGAGAAAATGTAAGGAAGAAAAAAGAAAAAGGGAGAAAGCAAATGTAAGAAAGAAAGGAAGAAAATGTAAGAAAGAAAGAAAAATGTGAGAAAGAAAAGAAAAAAAAACAAAGAAACAAGCAAAAAGAAAAACAATAAGAGATAAAAAACTAACAAAGAAAATGCCACACAAAAAAGAGAAAAAAATGTAAGAAAGAACGAAAAAGAAAAACGAAGATAAAAAATGAAAGAAAGAAAAGAAAAAAGGGAAAGGTAAAAAAAAAATAGAAAAATGAAAATTTAAGAAAGAAAGAACAAAGAAAGCAAGAAAATGCAAGAAAGAAAGAAGAAAGAAAATAAGAGAGAAAAACTAAGAAAGCAAGAAAATGTAAAAAGGAAAGAAAAAGAAAAAGGAAAAAAGAAAGAACAAAGAACAAAGAAAGCAAGAAAATGTAAGAAAGAAAGAAAGAAAAAAGAAAGAAAATAAGAGAGAAAAACTAAGAAAGAAAATGTAAAAAGGAAAGAAAAAAAAACAAGAAAAATCTGAAAGTACAGAAATGAAGGAAAAAAGAATCCTAGTAAAGAACAAGAGAAAACCTTCGATATATATATATATATATATATATATATATATTAGATTGGTGCAAAAATAATGACGTAATAATGTCGTTTTTCGACGTATTTTTTAACGTCAAAAAACGACATTATTACGTCAATATTTTTGCACCAACCTAATATATATGTATATATATATATATATATATATATATATATATATATATATATATATCAAGTAAATGCATGGATGTGATATATATAACTCTGTGTGTGTGTGTGTCTGTGTGTGTGAATCTCACAAAGTTTTATATGCAACTGAACTATTAGGTTGGTGCAAAAATAATGTCGTTTTTGTTTTGAAGTTGAACGTCACAAAACGACATTATTTTTGCACCAACCCTATATCAACGTCGACCCGGCAATTTAGTTGAATCACCCGAGTTCAGCAATAAATAAATAAAAAGAATAGCAATTATAAAGAGAACGGGGAGAAAAAGGTGGGAGAAAAGAAAGAAAAAAAAAATAGGGGAAAGAAAAAAAAAAAAATGAGGATGAATATCCACCCCCCGCTTTCGAAATGCAGGAATTTCCATTGTCCTTTCCAACATTGCATGAAAGATTATGTGATGTTTTATGCAAAAGTTACATTCTCAATTTTTTATGCACACGTGGCTTATGCAAGTAAATACCCTCCCACCGCCTCTTTCACTCTCTTTTGCTCTCACATACGCATATAAAATGCGTGAGAGGGCGTGCACGTGGAAGAGTACATATATATGCAAACGGGTTTTCCAAAAAGGATATTGCACAAGTGATGTTTATTCCCAATGGAATGCATGCAGGCCTTTCTACCGACCTACCTGGCCGTCGACTCATATGTAGATACTTACTATGTTGAATTCAATCTGACACAAGGCCTAAATAGTAGGTCATACAGCGCTGGTCAAATTTGCTGTCTTACCACCCAAGGCCAGATATCCCAGTCTTCCCTGCTATTTATCCCATAGCTGGAAGTAAAAAAAAAAAAGGGATCCATGCCTCTCCCAAGGGTATTTATGCCAAAGTGTATGCGACGGACTAGCCCAGAGTTTGAACCGGCTCCTCCAATTCCACGCCTAAATTTGTTACGCTACCTGAATTATTAGATTGGTGCAAAAATAATGACGTAATAATGTCGTTTTTTGACGTGACGTTACGTCAAAAAACGACATTGTTACGTCATTATTTTTGCACCAACCTAATAACATTTTATCGCTCTCCGAAGATTTATTTTCAAGTTATTCTATAAAAATATGGGGGCATCGTAATGGCTAGCAAGCTTGTCTCGCTAGATTAATTACGACTGAGTAGTGATTTCGATCCTGAGTGGCTGATCCATACATTACGCTTTGTGCCGCATCTAAGCTACGCTTAGAGAATCATTTGGACACTTCCATGTGGTGCAATGGTTAGCAAGTTTGTCTCACTAGATTGAATTGTGACTTCGATTCTCACTGGGTGTCCCATACTTTCGGTCTTATGCCACATCTAAGCTACGCTTAGAGGATCATTTCGATACTTCGACGTGGTGCGATTGTTAGCAAGCTTGTCTCGCTAGATCAATTACGATTGAATTGTGACTTCGATTCTCACTGGGTGTCCCATACTTTTGATCTTGCGCCACATCTAAGCTACCCTTAGAGAATCATTTGGACACTTCGACGTGGTGTAACGGTTAGAAACCTTCGATCCTCACTGGGTGCTCTAAACTTTCAGCCTTGTGCCATGCTAACAACATCTCCGCAGCAGCTACCTATGATTAAACAAAGAGATTAACACAAGACAAAACCTAACTGAAACTTATAAAGACAATGGCTGTAGTGTAAATGATTAACAAGCTGTACATGTAGATCATTAGTTGTGAGATTAATTCTCACCGAGTGCCTCATATCTGTAGCCTTGTGCTACAGATATAAGCTTCCGTTAAGCTTAGAAATCAAAAGTTTTAAGCCCACAGTAAAAGTTGACTTTACTGTCATCACAGCTTCAAGGACTTTTATAGCGTAAAACAAACTGATACAAAGTTTTGGTGGAAGATTATGAAACGCCAAGCCTGTGCTGCTGTAAATAATGCCGTGGTTCTAGGAATTCGGCTTTATCTCCTACCACGTGAATATTACAGCTTGCAAGCTCTAGTAGCTATCGTTTCGGTCACACAAGCCGTTCAAGGTGATTTTGATGTTTTTTTTTAAATGACTCAATAACCACTCAAGTTATAGAGACTTTCTTTTAAAATGGTAGTAATGAATGAAATGTGTGATATGAATGATAGAGGAGGTGGTAGGAAACGAAAATTATGAGGATAAGAAGGATAGATAACGATTGACGCTTGACTTGAATAGGTTGTCGTGAGATCGAATACTGACAGATGCTTCACATCACCGCTCACCTCCATTATGGGGACCGAAACGGATATTAAGCAAAGTCCAATTTCAGGGAGAACGCCCCACCCCAGCCTTCACCTTTCCCATTGAAATGAAGGAGGGTCAGGTTCCATTCATGGTGCCTGAAGCGTCCCCACAAAAAGAAGCGCCGAGTAAACTTGATGCGTGTACATATGCGGTGCTCTATATTAATTACGGGCTTGTGTCAAAGCAACACTTGATGCAGGGAGAGTAAGTAAATTCATTAGTTGCATCATAATTTTTTGCCGACTTTGATACGAGTGAGTCTCGCAGTCTTCAGTTAACCGAAAGTTATAGCCACGTGACAATGTCATTATCATAGTGTATATTTTGCACTTGACAGTTTTTCGGGGTTTTTTTTTTTTTTTTTTTTTTAGCACAAATGCTGAGATTTTCACAAGATTGATTGATTGATTTTCTGTTCCGCCGCACTGGATTTAGTTAAAAGAAAAAAAAACGTTTAAAAAATAATGTTCTCTCACACTCCTGATGATGACATATATGAGTCGAAACCTTGAACTAAACAATACGAATTTTGGCTATTTTATATATAAAGAACAGCCACATTTTCGAAAATTTATTCGCACAGAGCTTACAGTCACATCACATTGAAACACCGGTTCGCGTGCAATGTCGAGCCTGGTCAGTACCTAGATGGGTGACCATTTGGGTATATCAGGTTCTGTAAGCACGTAGTCTAATGGATAATGGCTCGGAATTGTTAATCGGAAAGCCGACTTCCAATTCCTGTTGGGTTTTTTATATACACCTAAGTGCAAATACTCTTGGGAAAGGTATGAATCCACCGCTTTTCCCCCACCTATGGGTTAATTAGTAAAATTTGCATCACTAAATATTATAATATCAAAAACAAAATCTTTACAATATAAAATATTTTCTGGCTTTGATTTAAGTTAAGAAGCCACAGAAAAGGAATCAATCAACCAATTTGCACACTGGAAAAAAGATCAATAAATTTAATATACATAAAATGTCTATTCTTTTTAATAAAACGCGTTTAAAGGAGTGACAATTACTTACAAAATATATATCAGTTTGGTGCAAAAATAATGACGTAATAATGTCGTTTTTGACGTATTTTCTAACGTCAAAAAACGACATTATTACGTCATTATTTTTGCACCAACCTAATATATATATATATATATATATATATATATATATATATTAGTTACGTAAATATTAAATCGCCTAAACACTCCTTTAAAAGAATCTGATGTCTAGTTAACATTACTGCTTTTTGCTTTTTTAATCTGCTTTCTTGCTGCTCAGCGCTGACTTGCATTTTCTTGCTTATTCAGCCATTACGATTGACATGCATTTGTGCGTAGAGACATATCCACATACGCAAAACAATTTAATTGAAAAATAAACATGTAAAAAGTACTTCATTGTTCTTAGTATAATATGGTTGGTGCCGTTCGGTTACAAAAGAACTTAACTAATAACGACGCGACTTCCTTGTCTATGTCAGTCGACGGCAAGAAAATGCGAAACGACATTCGTTGTTCTTGCTGTGTCCGGATTTTTTAAAGATGGCGACTGGCAATCCAGAAATAAAATACGAATGACAAGAAGCGCAAAGACGCAACGAAAAAAAAAAAAATAAATAAATAAAGTTAACTGAGCAGAAATATAGGGAAAGGAGGAGAAGAGGAACTAGAAGTTGAATAAAAGGTGTATGGGGAATATTTCGCGAAACCCAAGCAAATAAAAGTATGGACGCGAATAAAGAAAAATATAGTTAAAGTGTAAGTCGAGGACAGAAGAAGGATAAAGGCAGTGAATGAAAAAGAAGAAAAGAATGAACAAAAATAGAAGGAGTGAGAGAGAAATACAAAAATGAGAGGAGAAAGGAAAAAAAAAGAGAGATAGTGAAACAAGAAAAGAAGAAATCTGATGGTGGCCAAAAAACGTTGGAGGGAGGGTGAATGGAGAACGAGTAAAAGAAATCTGACTAAATGAGACGAAGAAAAAAACAAAAACGCTGCAAAATGAAATAAGCAGGGAAACTCTAAAAGATGAACCAAAGTAAGCAACTAAAATAAAATTTATTTCGAAAATAAATTAATGTTTTGTATGAAATATATGAAAAATTATAAAGAAAAATTATAACAAAAATCTGAGTAATGTATGAACAATATTGTTGTGGTAGGATCCACCTAATTTGCATAGTAGAGTACTGACCATATAGATATGGAATGAAGAGATTCACCAGAGACTCTGCCCGACTGCGACTCAGTCAACACACATTCCAGGAACGGTCTTCCCAGGAATATACAAAAGACTATATGTAAATATTGTGTACACTTTCTTGTTTCAATACATTTTCTTCTAAGTACATTTTGTGTTGCATTATTATTCCATGCATTAGTCAAGTTTCAACAAATATAAAAATGTTTTGTATGAAATCTATAAAGAATATGTAGAATGTATGGAAAATGTATAAATGCTTTGTATGAAATATATGATTAATTGATTCATTTTCTACGACTTATTAATCCTTTGAAGGTAATTTAAAGCCAGAAAATACTTTTATATGCTAAGAATTTTTTTAGGTGTGGAAATAATGGTTTAGTGGTACGAGTTTGACTATTTAACCCCTGAATGGGGGTGTAGGAAGAGGTGGATTCATACCTTTCGTAAGGGTATTTGCACATAAGTGAATATAACAAACGCAACTAATAAATACACATATACCTGTGTTCGTAGCGCAAGTTTCATGGTTTCCCAAGACGTCAGGCACAAATGGCAAATGAGCGACTTATTACAGTTATTTAGTTTATATTCACACTTTTATATATATATATATATATATATATATATATATATATATATATATATATATATATATTGCGTATTTGGGCAACGATCCCTCTTTATACAAGTTTCATTAAAGACGACCGACAAGGTGCTACGATTAAGCTTTTTATTTAATTTTTCTTGTGTTTTCTTTTCTTGCCATAAAATTTGTAAAAACAGACCAAATATTCTACATATCTGAGCACTTTCCTATACTGAGTATATATTTCAACTTGATATAGCCGTAACCCGATTACATATAAAGAAACTGATATAAAAAATGGCTTAATTCGTTATTTCATTTTTTTAATTAATTGTTATATCTTTACATTATATAAAATAATACGAAATTTATTGAAATAAAGAGAGAGGGACAGACAGACGGACAGATATAGACAGAGAGAGAATTAAACTGAGATAGATAGATAGATAGATAGATAGATAGATAGATAGATAGATATGAACAGGGTGAGATAGATAGATAGATAGATAGATAGATAGATAGATAGATAGATAGATAGATAGATAGATAGATATGAACAGGGTGAGATAGATAGATAGATAGATAGATAGATAGATAGATAGATAGATAGATATGAACAGGGTGAGATAGATAGATAGATAGATAGATAGATAGATAGATAGATAGATAGATATGAACAGGGTGAGATAGATAGATAGATAGATAGATAGATAGATATGAACAGGGTGAGATAGATAGATAGATAGATAGATAGATAGATAGATATGAACAGGGTGAGATAGATAGATAGATAGATAGATAGATAGATAGATAGATAGATAGATAGATAGATAGATATGAACAGGGTGAGATAGATAGATAGATAGATAGATAGATATGAACAGGGTGAGATAGATAGATAGATAGATAGATAGATAGATAGATAGATAGATAGATAGATAGATAGATAGATATGAACAGGGTGAGATAGATAGATAGATAGATATGAACAGGGTGGGATAGATAGATAGATAGATAGATAGATATGAACAGGGTGAGATAGATAGATAGATAGATAGATAGATAGATAGATAGATAGATAGATAGATAGATAGATAGATATGAACAGGGTGGGATAGATAGATAGATAGATATGAACAGGGTGAGATAGATAGATAGATAGATAGATAGATAGATAGATAGATAGATAGATAGATAGATAGATATGAACAGGGTGAGATAGATAGATAGATAGATAGATAGATAGATAGATAGATAGATAGATAGATCTATGTATGTATAAAGTATGTATATATATACATATATATATATATATATATATATATATATATATATATATTTTTTTTTTTCTTTAACTTTTCTAATATTCTTCCCTTTCCTTGTCTCTTCGTCCCTTAATCCTATTCTGCTTTTTGTCTATTGATCTTGCCGGAAGATTATAAAAGACGTTAGTTCTACGAAAAACATGGCCGCTTTCATTCACCAGTGAGATGAGAGTATTAAAGTAAGCATTCTCTTTAGTTCACATTTATTGGTGTAAACTCATGTTCTTCTGCGATCCTCTATTTGGTTGCCAGCACATATCTAAGCATTAGCTTTATGTCATGTTTGCCTGTGCAGCTCTAATCTCCCATTCTTGTCTATCAACGGACTGAGATAATCTAAACGCTATCATGGTTCTTTTAGCAAGATTATAGAACGATGCGAATAGAGTCGGACATTTTAGTACATTTTCTTTCCGACAAAGCCAACAAATCAAAAATCAGAATAATCTCCATAGAAGCTATTTGTTAAGAAACGAAATATATTTTTCTGATAATACCGCAAATAATATTTTCCTGTCGAAATTCGTAGTTGAGAAGAATTTTTCAGACATTAGCCAAATTGATCATTTGTTATCAACATTTTCAGCGTTGGAATCTTATCCAGGTTTTGAATAAAGTGTATCTATAATATGTATTTCTAATTTTCCAAGGAAAATACTGTAACTACACACTCTTAAAAATGGCTGATATGATCATCGATATTTTAATATGTATTTATACATAAAACATACTGTATCAAATTAATCATTTTTCCTTGAGTGTAGAGTAGAATGTAAATTGAATTAAAAAAAATGTTATAGCATGGTGATATACTAATCGTAGCTTAGATGTGGCACAAGGCCTAAAGTATGGGACGCCCAGTGAGGATCGAACTCATAATTCAGTCTTAATTGATCTAGCGCGAAAAGCTTGCGAACTAGTACACCACAACGAAGTGTATTAGTGATTTTCCTAAGCGTATCTTAGATGTGGTACAAAGCCGAAATTGTGGAGCAAACAGTGAGGATCGAACTCACTATTCGCTCGTAATTGTTCTAACGAGACAAGCTTGCTAATCATTACACTGTGTCGAAGTGTCCAAATGATTTTCTAAGCGTATCTTAGATGCGGCACAAGGCCGAATGTGTGGAGCACCCAGGGAGGATCGAACTCGTTCCTACAAATGGTAGAGAAAGAAAGCGATAAAAAATGAACCCAACATCAACTTCAAGAAGACATAATGTATTAGCAAAAGGATGAGCCCAGATCAAAGATAATAAAATCAACAAAGCACAAAAACTTTAAATATCTGGGAAGTGTTCAAACAGAAGACGGAATATTCGACACTGAAACCCGAAGACGCATTGGAACACCAAAAGTTCCTTCCAAAATCTAAACAGAGTATTAAGAGATAGAAAAACTTCTTTAGAAATGAAGAAAAGATTAATGAACAGTCACGTGATATCTGTCCTACTGTATGGCAGTGGATGTTGGACAGTTTCCTCAAAGATGAAGAAACACTTGAGACAACAGAAATGTCCTTCTACAGAAGGATACTGAGGATACTATGTACCGAGGTTTTAGAGAAAATGAAAACAAGAAGGAAACTTATATCTAACATCAGGAAGAGACAGCTGAAATTTCTAGGATAGAAGAAGGAGGGCTTGGAAAATATGATACTCATAAGACGGATTAAGGGCAAGAGGGACAGAAGAAAACATCGCATAACATAATTAACGCGCTCGAGAAAATGGATGGCATAACAGGGTTTAAAAATAACGAAAAGTCATAATTTATTTTGAGCTGTAAGTGACTGGAAGTTGTGGAGAACTGTGTCCTGAGGGGACACGTCACATGTTAAGAGAGATGGCAGATCAGTAATTGTTTCCATGTTTTCAAGTTTTTTTTTTTTAGCATAATGAAAATTGATTGAAAAACAGAACGAAAACGTGAAAGAAAATATCGTCCATTTGCCTTTTGGTATATAGGCTATAGACCACGGTCGATTTTCGTTTCATTCCGTGGACATAAAATTTATATGAAAAAATTTTACTTGATTTCGGGAGTTTCGATGCCGTAATGTCTAAATCTAAAAAGTTTTCCAGGTGAGAATTTCTCATTTTTTTATAAATTGCATTTTAAATTGAATATTTTATCGTTAAATCCGAGCATAAAATTCAAGTAAGGGAGGTAATAATTGAGTAAATATGACGTTTCTATGGCTAGTAGTTATCTCCCTTAAATTCAAAAATTTTAAAATACGGCGAAAATGAATTCCCCGAATATTTGTGCAATACATTTTGAATCAATTAATACGAATGAAAAAATTATTTCTTTTACTGAAATAACTCTTAAAAAAATTTGTGAATATGCAAATAAATGGAGCAACTTTGTCTGTCAACAAGGTAATTTGCATTTGTTTTAAAATAATTCTATGTAGAAATAAAATGGCATTTAAAATTTCCTTAGCTATTACAATAATCTGCTATTTTTTTTTACATCTACAATATTTTTACAGCATTTTTTATGATTTAAATAAAGATTGTCAATACTAGCTATGCTGGTGTGTTACAGGTTGGAAAAATTTGAGAAACGCAGCATTACAGAAATGAATTTAATATTCACTGACACTGCCCCATCAACCAGTAATGAAGAGCTTGAACAGGAACTCAGTCTGAAAAGGTTGAGGAGCAGTAGTAATTTTAGTCAATCCACTTTTGGTAAAGATGATCAAACTACTCGCTGTTCCTCTGTTTTCCCAGCCAAATGCATATTTTGCAAAAGACAAAGATAAAAGAAACAAAATTGACGGAAGGCGCACCAGGGAACTCTTGCAACAATGTGAACTCATTGTAAATGAAATTTTATTTGCTGCAAAGCTGAAACATGATGAAGATCTTCTTTGTCAGTTACAGGATAAAGATCTTGTAGCTGCAGAGTTAAAATATCATCATACTTGTAAAATTAATTATACTAATTTCTTGAGATACAAAAAAAAAAGATCAGTAGACATGAACAATGAAACAAAACATAGTGCTGCATATATTTTCAAGAAAGATATTATAATGAAAAAAATCATTAAAGGAAATCAGGTCTTACGAATGTTCAAACTGTCTGAACTGTACAGAAACATCCTTAAATCAGTAGAATGGACATCTATAGCGGCTAAAACTCAACATCTGAAGCAGCAGATTTTACATGATTTTCCACAGCTCACTTTCTTAAAACCAAGACAGAGGAATCAGAGTGAGGTGGTGTTATGTGAAAAAATAGTTCCTGACCTAATGGGAACAAGTGAAACTGATGATTCAGCAGATGACTCAGATGGTGATGATAATGATGATGATGATGATAATGATGATAATGATGATGAAGGAACCCAAGAACATGAAGCAACAGGTAAATCTAATAAGACCTAAAATAATAATGTAAACTCTTTAACATTAGTTTTACTTCTAATCTTTGATTAATTTATACCTAATATTAAATGATCTAATTGTGTGATGTTATCTGAACAGACTTTACTACCAAATGTTACCAGTGGAAAATATTTATATCACACTCATATATAAATTTTAGAACACAAAAATATTTAATAGTAATGAAGTATTTTTATTTCTGAATATTTGAAAAAGTTATTTAGTGATTTCTTTTACATTTTGTTTCAGATGGCGATGAAAACAATAGGTACAATTTGTATCATGCTAGCATGTATTTAAGAAATCAGATTATTTCTGTGGAATCACCAACATCTTAGCCTCCTAAGAGCAATAGTGTAACTACAGCATGTGCTATGAAGATAATTCCTGTAGAACTTTTTAATGCATTGGCATTGATGTGTGGTCTTTCTGATGAAGTTGAAATGAAGAATAGATTTATTACTGTGTCTGAGAAAGATAAGAGAAAACTACTTGCCATAGCACAAGATATTCTGAACCTTTTCTCATAGAGGAAATTTGTTTTTAACAAAGCATTATGCACTGGGAATGGCTGTTCGACACTGGACTGGTCAGTCAAAACTTATAGGCATTTTAAATGGGTTTGGGCACTCTATAAGCCACAGCACAACTCTAGAACTGGATACGGCTTTGGCTGAACAACAGCTATCAAAAAGTAACATTCCAGATGGTTTTAAAAAGAAAATTTAGCCTGGGATAATAATGACTTTGGAGAAGAAACTCTGAGTGGTAAGGGAACAACCCATAATACAAATGGGATCATAGTGCAGCAGCTAACTTCTGATCACTTATCACATATTGAAGATGTCGCAATAGAAAAAGACCAGCCCCAAATGATCAGGAGTAAGAAGCGCAGTGTAATGCTAAATGAAGCGCCATACCAGAATATTATGTGGCAAAAAGAGTAGGCCCTTTCCTACCTTCAGTTTCAATTGATAGCATTCAAAATGCTTTATTTAAATCATTTTGTGAGACCAAAACAAGCATTACTGATTTGGCTATGACCATGATCAATATGCACTGTGAAAGTGACAACCAAAACACTACTCCAATTCCAGGTTGGACAAGTTTCAATATTCTTTTATTACAGGACCAAATACCACCAAAAAGCAATATTGGATATTTTCCTATGGTCAATGGTAACCCAACTCAACTAAGTACTGTGAATGCAGTATTTTTGAAAAGTCTTGCTATTGCTGATGAGCTTGAAACTGAATGTATTGTATTAACATTTGATCTTGCATTTTATGCTAAAGTCCAGCAAGTACGTTGGAATGATGCCATATATATGCAAAAAACAGTTGTCAGACTTGGTGAGTCGTTTCTGCATGTCGTTTCTCAGTGTCATTGGAAAGCGCTTTGAAGATTTGGGGCTAGCTGATGTCCTACTTGAAGCTGGAACAGTGGCACAAGGATCACTACCTGGTGTCATGAAAGGCAGGCACTATAATCGAAGTGTCAGAGTCATAACAATTATGTCTGAAGCCTTAAGGAGGAAACTCCTATCTACTTTTATTGAAACACAAAGTGAAGAAGAAAAAGCTAAACTCATTGCAATGTCTAAAAATTTATATTATGCTTTTCCCAAAACACAATTCCAAGATCTCTGCACATTAAATGATTTTAAAGAGTTTGAAAGCAAACTATCCTTATTTATTCAGAGATGCAGCCAACTATCCTTATTTATTTAGAGATGCAGCCAATTTCCAACTTTTGCATTTTGGATGAGTTACTTGAATATGGCTGATTTGTTTTTAAATTTTATTCGTGCTACACGAACAGGAGATTGGGCCCTTCACCTTAAATCAGCAGCAGAAATGGTACCTTGGTATTTTGCATATGACCATTTGAACTATGCTAGATATCTTCCTGTTTATATCTATGAGATGCTTGCTGTTCCAGATACCCACCCTGCAATAGCAAAGCATCTTGCTGCTGGGGATTTTGTAGTTCAGCAACAAAACCAGTATCCCTTTAGTCAGACGGCAATGGACCAGACGATTGAACAGACAATGAATAGTGATAGCAAGACCAGAGGTGGGCAGATTGGATTCTCAAATAATGACAATGCTGATATTCAGAGTGTCATGCAGACAATTGAGTCTATGCAAAATCCATTTGCATATTGTAAAAAAGAATTAATTAACATTGCATCTGGCCAAGTAGCATCTGAAATTAAAGATGACATTTTGACAGCACATTAACAAGGCTGTAATATTTCTAATCAGTTTGTTCAACAACGACTAATTTTGAAAAATGTGGAGTTGAATGCACCATTTAAATCAATGAAGATAAAAACTTTTAGTGATCTTCAGAAAAAGCATTCACAACAAAAGAGCAAGAAGGAAGCAGATTGCTTGAAAGCAGATAAAGACATTCTCACTAGGCTTCTTATAGTAGCAAGAACCCGAAAAGTTGACCTGGAAGAAATTTTTTCACGTTGCCTTTCAGAGTTCCCATCTAGCCTAAGTAACATTGATGGTTCTTTGCAGCGTACCAACAAAGCTGCATTATTTCATTATTTTCTTGTAAAGTTTCCTGATATGAAAATTAACAATATTCCAAAAAATGCAGCACTGATATTAGATGGAATGGCAGTAATACAACAGCTTGCAGACCATGTTCCATCAAGGTTTGGTGAGCTAAGTATTTATGTTTTTAGATATGTAATCAAGCTTGCTTCTACTTATATGTCATCAAGAGTTGAATTTGTCTGTGATAAATACAATCCATGGAGTATTAAAGACTCTGAAAGAAGACGCCGTTTGATTACCCCATGCCACCTGTTACGTGCTCTGAATGAAAAACAGAAAACACCGGTACAATTTCGAAAATTTCTCATGTCTGGTGAAAATAAAGAATCCCTCATCTTATTTATGTTGATGCATTGGAAAAAATTGCCAGCAGAAGAATTTCATGGAAAAACTGTGATTGCTTCATTTAGCCAAGGATGTTTCATGCTGTGTCCTCATAGTGACACAAATGAAGTAATCACAGAAACTTTGCCAGAATTAACAACTGACCATGAAGAAGCCGATACTCTTCTTTTGCTTCATGCAAAGCATGCATCAACTGCTTTCCCTTCCATTATAATTAAGACTCCAGATACGGATGTTTTTCTTCTTTGCCTTGCTCATCAAAATGAATTAAGCTGTGATTTATATATGGCTACTAATACCAACCGATCATCTTGTTTGATCTCTATTAAATCAGTTGCAAAGAAATGTGCCTGCTCTTTCAAGTGCCTTACTTTCTTTGCATGCATTCACTGGCTGTGATACTGTTAGCTGCTTTAAGGGAAAGGGTAAAATAAAACCCTTTGAGTTAATGAAAGAAACAGAGGAACTTCTTCAAACTTTCACACTTTTAGGCTGCAACTGGCACCTGACAGATGATTTGTTCCAGCAACTAGAAAAATTTGTGTGCTGTCTATTTGGACAGAGAAATGTTTCTTCTGTAAATACTGCTCATTTTAATATTTATCATATTTCTGGAAAATTGGATAATACTCTACCACCTTGCCAAAATAGTTTACGGTTACATGCAGAAGGGGAAAATTACCAGGCTGTAATTTGGCGACAATGTCTTCACATTAATATTAATGCTCCTTCTGCAACAAATCATGGCTGGAAATGTGAAGATCAAAAACTCGTTGTTCATTGGAGCAGCCTTCCTAAAACTCCATCTACCTTGATGAACTTAGTAAAGTGTAACTGTAAGAAGAACAGCTGTAACTCCAGGCGTTGTTCTTGAGTTCGTCAAACACTGCCTTGTACCGACCTTTGCCAGTGTATAGATTGTTTTAATGTACTTAAAAAAAAATAATGAAGTGCAGCAGATTAATGAAATAGAAGATTCTGACTCCTCAGAGGGCGAATGATAAGATGAGCTTGCAGGATTAGAGGACAATCAATTATTTTTCAATTCCTTTTATAAATGTATTACTTGATAACAATTATTTCAACATAACTGAAAAAAAACTCTTATTATAATATTTTTTTATATATATAGTCAAAGTTAGTCTAAACATTAAGATTTCTATATCAGTCAATGTGTATGTGTGACAAAATTACATCAAAAAGTAAATGGCAGTCCAAAATGAAGAAAAGTCAATCACCAGAAGTATTTGAAAACAGTTCTTCCATCTATGATTTTTGGAAGGCACAGGATCTGGAAACATATATAAAGGTTTTTCATGTTTTTTTTATCAAATTAATGTACAATGCAATGTTTTACGAGGTTATTCGAATTTGAGAAACTCACACGACAATAGAAAGTAACGTTTTCATTGTTATGGGTTTATGCAAGTTATTTTATTTGCTGAAAATTCCTGATTAAATAAATTAACACATAATATAAGAGCATAGATATATCAGCTTCTTGTTGATACACTTAAATGTGCTAAAAAAAACTTATTTAAAGTTCATTTTACATGAAGTAAACCATGAAAATGGACTTTTTCCGTAAATGACACACCCTGTATTATCTCCCCTTTTCTGAAGCAGTGCGCACATTTAGCCTGGAGATCTCTTCAGATTTGAAACCAGTACGAAAAATACTCCTAGAAACACTTTAAATTTTCTCATATGAATAAAATGTCCACGAACTCAAAATCTAAGCCCTTTTTTGGCCTCCGGCCCATAGCCTGATAAAAACAAATTGAAAGATTATTAATAATTCTTTTTCTTTTCTGCCATGTCTCTTCAATAAGTAAGCGATTATGGCTGTCCACAACTTCCTATCTCCTGTAGCTCTTATAGATGTTTATCTTTTTGCCTTTGATTCACATAAGCTGGTCAGATATGGGCTGCCTCTTGTTCCTTTTGCTATTCAAGTCCTGTGAATGTCAAATTCTCCAATCTCACCTTCCTTTTTACGTGTCCAAGAAATTTCACCTGTCTTTTTCTGATACTGAGAACAAGTGTCCATTTTGTTTCCACTTTCCTTCCTTCCTTGTTTACGCGCTTCGTCCATGGTATTCTCAGCATCCTTCTGTAGATCCACATTCCTGATACCTCTATTTTTCGCTCTATCTGGGAGGAGATTGTCCAACACTCACTGCCATATAGGAGGATTGATATTACGTAGCAGTTTATCACTCTTTACTTTGTTTCTAACAAGATTTTCCTGTTTCTTAATACTTTGCTTAGCTTTTATAAAGCACTTTTACTATCGCAGTGTGCGTTCGGATTACGAATTATGTTACAGATATGAAAATAAATAAAATCAGTGTAATGTGTACAAATAACTTCTGTGATGTTAACGAACACTCGTTTGACACTTTTGTGATGTCAACGGATACAGGTTGTCACTTTCGTAATGCTCGTTGTAGTAGAGACTTTGTAATCGCAGATACAACTATAGTACACCTTCGAATATCACTCACACTAATAGATAATACTCGCTCGAATAGTAATCGGTATAGTGATCCGAACAAAGAATAGTGTAGAGAAGAGAATAGAGAATAGCGGTCCGTATAGTGATAGATGAGAAATAGCGATCACTTAGACACACACTACCTTCCATATATGCGTTTCCTCTATGGTCATGTGATCGGCAGCGACACTTTATTCCTATATAACAATAACTTATAAATTATGTGATCTACATTGACTTTTAAATTCTGCAAAGGATGTTTATATAATCAGTATCACCCCAAGCAAGGCAATACAGCCACTAAGACGCAAGAGGTTACAGAGGATGGAGGAATTAGGAACAGAAACATTGGTAATGTTGTGGATTCCTGGATGAAATCCGGTACGAATAAATAACAGTCTACGTACTCGCTCACTGTGACTCCTACAACGCTGTTACCTCACCCTCACACTTCCGGTTACCTACAACCTTTTACTCTGGACTCGACTCTTCGGTCTTGCTCGGTATTTATCAATCCACCCACGAGGACCGAATGTGGCACAAGGCCGGTTTAATGTGGGTATCTCCGAGCCCGTAGGCTCGGCCAAAAATATAGCCTTTGAACCCGCCTAGACGGGTTCAGGCCGTCTACCTCCCCGGACGAAACCTTGCCCTTCGGCAAAGCTTCGTCCGGGTTCCTCTCTGTTAACGCAGAGAGTCCGACAGCAGTTGCTTACAGTCAAAGACTGTATCACGACTCAGCTAGACTCGGAGGTCTTGCTCTCTCGGGTCTTCACGTAGCCGTAGTATATGTATATACTGGGTGAGTCCATTTGTATAAAAAAGGGGTGGACCCCTCAACAGGTAATGAGAGGCAAAAGAAAAGAACAATCAGGAGGACGGTAGATAGCGATTGACACTGCATTTAAATTTTTGCAGAATAAAGTTGGCCGTGTGCCACAAGCAAGTGCAAGAAAAATGTTAGTATAGAAGTTACGTCTACATCTAGCCAGCTAAACTGTAAATTGCTGAGACCTCGCCGCCAGTCTAGTACTGCGCTAAAATTCATAAATTCTAGGTACCATAGCAAAGATCTCATCCGTACAATTGCCATGAAAGTATTTCTAAAAAAAAAAAAAGGCGCAGAGAGGCAACCTTACGGCGATGGGCAAGTGACTGAAGCCGAGCTGCCAGATCAGAACCTATAATACTGATGATTGTTCTTTACACTTTTTCTGCAATGACAACGCGAAATCCTTTTCTTTTGATTGCTTATTGGATTACACATTAATATTGTAGGATTTCACATACTTAGCTATTCCAAACCTATTTCTACATATTTTGTTACCAATTGGACAAGATGGCCCTAGAGAAGAGCGGTCAATTGGAGGTCGACTTGTAATGACAGTGGATCAGTCAGTCCGTCGCATGGCACACTTTTTATCTGAAATATTCACTGTATAATGTTCGCTCTAAATATTCAATGGTGAAATCGCTTAAACCTATGCACCAGCAGAGATTATCGAGATTGAAAGGTAAATCTTTGTTGTGGAAAATAAAATATATTTGGACATATTGACGAGTACATACGTACGCGCATGCATATATGCACGCATACACACACATGCACACACACATATATATGCGTGTGTGTATCTGATTGAATAAATTGCAAACATTATATTAAAAGGTCAAGTGATTTAAGAGTTGTTTTTGCGCTCTGCAATTTTTCACTTTCATTATTCACGTCTTTTTCATCGTTTACGTCTTTGCAAATCATACCTTCAAAATTCTAAAGTAAGTTTTACTTTTTAAAACATTGTTTAGGGTATTGAGTTAAATTAATAAAAGTTTAAACACTTACGGCATTAATAATAAAATTTAAAGTACTATAAAAATGTAATAATAAAATAACCACCATGATATCAATTAATAATAAACAATAAAATTAAAAAAAAAACTAATTAAAAATATAAATTAATAATAAATAAAATACCATAATATTTTATAAATTATCGAGTTACCTCTATCATGGTATTTCCTAACAGTTATTAAATTTTAATATTAATCTAAGAAATTTTTATATTATTTTAAATTTTATTATTTATTCATAAAGCATCTTCAAACGTAACTAAAAGTCAATAAAATATTAGATAACTGCTGAAAATATGTTAATTTGTAAAAATTCCTATGTAGTTAAAAAAAAGTGTTCATTTAGATTTCGTAAATTTATATCAATTCTGGCCATCCATACTAGCTGGCAACACCTCGTAGCTCATCTATACGTCAATAAAGACAAAAGAAAATCAGGACCCGTCGTTAAGAAATGCTTGTATTATGTTGGTGCAAAAATAATGACGTAATAATGTCGTTTTTTGATGTAACGTCAAAAAACGACATTATTACGTCATTATTTTTGCACCAACTTAATATATTATTTTTAAGGCTATAAGTAAGTAATGTTTTTTTCAACTCATATTAATTTAACTTTAAATTTGCTAATTTTAGTCAAATAACGTATCACAAATATATATTTTATTTTTGAAAGATTTTTAAAACCGATAATTTTGTTTTGTTTACAACTTTCTTAAAAGTGAGAAGGTTTTCAAAAAGTTGAGATTCCAATCTACATAATTTCTGTTTTAAATACACCAGAATATTTTACTTACTGGAAATAGAAAATTAAATCATTTAGCTTTCAATTAAAGGTAGAGAGACATATTCAGGAATGCGTTTTTATTTTTAAAAAATCATTTTAAACTTTAGGAATCGAAAATTTTAGCGAAAAAGTGAAGGTACCTACATAAAATGGTTTCCTCTCGCCTTTGCTTTCAGTTATATTTTGATAAGAGAGATAACTTATTTATATATGAATTCATACACGCACACAAACATACACGGGGTGGTAGCACCTGATAGGGTCCCAGCTATGGGTAAACATTGAACTCCCAAACAAGGATTAAAATATGAAAATATAAAAAATTAATTTTGATAGAAACAATTAGCAGCATTAGATTTTTGAAAAAAAAGGAAAATTAGCGAAGCTCTCATGAAAATTAAATTTCGGCATTTAATGGCCCATGAGAAGTTGATATGCTGTTAAACAAACTAAACCAAACCAAACAAACACGCACAAACATCTATCTATCTATCTATCTATGTCAAGCTTTTTGAATTTTCCTATACTTGTATTTTGATTGGTCATTCTAGCTTTTGTAACAACGTTTTCCCCTTGCGAAGGATCCTTAATTAATTTGAAACTTTTAAAACCATTTATTTTACATTCAACATCATCACTTGATAAGACACCAGAGGTGTTGAAACAAAATGACTATTTTTGTAGTGATTTTATAACATATTTATGTTATAATTTAAAAAAAAAAATTATATATATATATATATATATATATATATATATATAATTATTTATTTAAAAATATGATTCCAACACGCTACATAAGAGTTCTCATATTTCAAAACATATGTTTTGAAACATGAGAACTCTTATGTAGCGTGTTGGAATCATATTTTTAAATAAATAATTATATTTATGCTCTACTTTTGTATCGAGCACTATTTTTTTAAAATAATAACAAAAATACTAAAGAACTTTGGATTATTTACCTAACCAGTTCTTTCCTATTTTCTATATATTTTCACACACACACACACACACACACACACACACACACACACACACACATATATATATATATATATATATATATAAGTTTGTATATTACAATGAACCATTCATGCAAGAAGTAAATTAGTAAAGTTAATGATATAAAATGGCGAAATCACTTCGCTAACCAAATTTTAAAAATGCCTTAACCCACTAATCACTCGATGCATTTTATGATCCTTGTTTGTTTGTTTTTTAATTATCAATAAGACATTTAAAAAAAAATATTTCGATTCGAATTATATAATTTCCTCTTGGATGCTACCTTAATTTTACTAAAAACAAAACAATTCCCATGCCTGATGATGACTAGACGAACCGTCGAAAGTACTTGCGTATTAAAGGAAGACCTGATACAGTTTATAATTTTAAAAAACAAGGATCATAACATTCATCGAGTGATTTGTAGGTTAATGCATCTTTAAAATTTTATTAGCGAAGGGATTTCGCAATTTTATATCATTAACTTTATTAATTTACTTTTTGTATGAATGATTCATTGTAATATAAATTAAACCGAACCACATATTTGATATATATATATATATATATATATATATATATATAGATAGATAGATAGATAGATAGATAGATAGATATCATTGTGCAGGTATGCAGAAAATAGAAAAGAACGCGTTGGGTGCATAATCCGGGGTTCCTTAGTATTTTTGTTTTTATTTTTAAGAAGACAGTGCTCCATACAGAAGTAGAGCTTATATTATAATAATATTTTTTGTTTAAAAATATGAAACAAAAAATATTATTATAATATATATATATATATATATATATATAAAAGAAAAGACAAGAGAAAACCTCTTGTAGCAATACGTTTTGTTCCTTGATGAATTTTATCAAGGTATGAATACCGCAGATTTGCCCATGAGATCTATTCCCATGTGTACTAAGTTGAATCCCCACTGGTACACTAATATTGAGACCTTGTGCCATACAACGCCATGCCTAGTAAATAATCACGTCTATTATAATAAGTACTCTTGTACATTTGACATTTCCAGATGCGTACGTGTGCCTGCTGAGCGTGCGCATGCGTAAAAGAAGAGCCGTACATGTAAGCGTGCGTGCGAAAAGAAAATAAATAAGCGAGGGATTTGGGGAATCAATTTCTTTCTGTCAGCGTTCAGCTCGTATTTGATTCTATGCGTTCAACAGGCTCCAAGGATTTGTCCCTGGTACTAGTTTGCACAAACACCATTATCACAATGATGCCACAACATATCATATTGCTGTCGATTACAGTGTGTCGCGGCCTAAACAGAGAACGCCCTCATCATTTCTGTCATGTGGAATCGATAGAGTGGAGATGAAGGAAGAGAAAAAAGAAGAAGAAGAAAAGGCAAAAAGAAAAGAAAAATGAGAAAGAGGAATAAAGCAGAATGAAAAAAATGAACGAACGTTGTGGGGAGAAAATAAAAAGGAAAAGGGAGAAAAGTCGATAGCCAAACATAGATCGGAAGCCATCCAAATTTAATGGACTGCAAACATTCAAAGAAAAAAATTAAATAAAAAAATATATAAAAAAAAAATGAAAGAAAGAAACGAAACGAAACGAAACGAAACAAACAAATGAACAAAAAAAAAAAAAGAGAGAGAGAGAGAACAGGAAAAAAAGGCTTTAGAAAATTGGAAAAGGATAAGGGGAAAAAATGAAAGGAAGAGAATAAACAAATAAAAAACTAATAAAAAAAAAAGAAAGAGGACGCGAAGGAATTAACGTTGACGTAAAAAAAAAAAAAGAAAGAAAGCGGAAATGGAGCAAAGAAAAAAAATATGAAAAATAGGGAAAAAAAAGTGGGGGGGGGGGAGCCGAAGGAATAAAAGACAAGGGAACAAGCTTTAAGGAAGGAAAAGGAAGAAATGAAATGTAGAAATAGAAGACGGAAAGAAAATAAAAAAGGATGCAAAAATCAAAAAAAAGAAAATAAATGAAAAGAAAAATAGAGAAGGAAAGAAAATTAAAAAAAAAAAAGATTTAAAGAAACAATGAATGAGGCAAAGGAAGAAGTTTTAAGAAAGAAAGAAAAATGCAAATAAATTAAGGAAAAAAATTAACAAAGTGAAACCAAAGGAAAGAATGGAAGAGACAAAACAACGATTTTTAAGAAAGAAAGAAATTAAGTTTTTTTTTTAAAAAAAAAAAGGAAAAACGAAGGAATAAATGAGGCAAAGCAATAAGTTTTAAGAAAGAAAGAAAGAAAGAAAGAAAGAAAAAAAGAAAGAAAGAAAAAAGAAAGAAAGAAAGAAAATATTAAATAAGAAAAATGTAAAAAATATTCTGCACAACTCAACATTTATAAAGTTTTGCTGGGAAAAGATATAAAGAAAGACAATAGGGAGAAGACAGAAAGAAGAAACGAATAGATAAATATATAAAACAAAACAAAAAAGAAAAAAAGAGAAAAAAAAATATAAGGAGAAGAAGACAATAGAGAGAAGACAAAAAACAAAAAAAAACAAAAAACAAAAAACAAAATAATAAGAAAATCTGACATAATATTAAAGGTCCTCCATTTTCTTTCTTTATTCCAATATATATATATATATATATATATATATATATATATATATATATATATATTATTTAGGAATTCTTATGACGTTACAATCTGTTTTTTTTCTCTCTGTTTTCTAAAAATATTCTTCTTTTCTTCGTTGAGAAAGACTGTACATCCTGCATATGAGATAAAATATCTATTGTTTTTGGAATATCCAATGGGAAAGGAACTTTTCCAACTTTTTTAAAGCGAATTTATGTAAATGCATCACTAAATCTAAATGTTCGTACTTTAAAGCAAAATTTTACCTCATTCCAAATTAAGCCAGTTTTTATTTATTTTTTCAAAGAAAACAGATATGATCGATTTAAAAGCATGATTTCTAAAGTAAATCATATGAGAATGGATCAATAAATACGTAACATGATACAGAGTTATTTGTTGTATTTGGCTCTGAAATTTTCAATGTATAATGCTTGGCATGTAGGATCAGTATTAATAATCATTTTTGTATTAAATGCATTGAGAAGAAAGGTTTATTTATTGTGTAAAATAAATGCTTTTTTAGAAACTACAAAATTATTGGCTTAGTCAAGAATAAAAATGAACATAGAGTTACTTTTAGACACGAAGTTTGCTACCCTGCGAGATTATGAACATATCGAACAATAGATGTATATATATATATATATATGTGTGTGTGTGTGTGTGTATTTGCGTGTGTGTAGTGGGTGTAACAGCAAAATTGTCCAATTGTTAGATTAAGATTTGAACCGTTGTATCTTAGAAATATTTGAAGACATTTGACTGGAATTCTTCCAATAATATCGTTATTGGTCTCTACTTATAGAGCAATCAGGATGTATAAATACTCTCCAAGCTTAACAGAAGAATCGTGATAAAATCGATCATAAACGAAAATGACATGTTCATCATTCATTAATCATAGCTAAAGATCGGAAGCTCATTACCGATGGAAATAAAGTTTATATATATATATATATATATATATATATATATATATATATATATATATATATATATATGTGTGTGTGTGTGTGTGTGTGTGTGTATTTATGTATGTATTATTCCAGGGTCATTTCCCCAACTTATTCAAGATGATCTTCGCACTCTCTAATCTTCTAACTTTCTGCCATGGAGTAGCAAGATGTCATAAAGTTTTCAAGTACGTTTTCATTTTCAAGTCTTTTTTCACTGCTCTTTGGATTGTCATTACTGAAACTTTTCTCTCCCGTGCCAAACATTTAATGAATTTAGTTGGATCTTTTCTAATTGATCTCTTTAGCTCTAAGCTGAAATGATGATCTTTCTTATTGTCATGACCTCCTGATCCAGTTTTCCTCTCTAGTGTTTCTCTTTTTTAAGAAAATTTTAAGAAAATTCACCGTTTTCTTGATGGTTCTTGAATGGACATTGATATTGATGATGGAAAACAGAGTATGAATGTAGTTACAATTACTAAAGTCTGAATGACTTTTCCTCTCACCATTGCTCAGTTGAGAAGACAATGGTATTGACACAAAACGATTTAAACCTGTTCTCTTTCTAGCTGAATAACTCAAAGGGTTTTTCAGTGATTCTTTCGACAAAGATATGAAGATGGTTAAAAGTCATTATTTGAAAACCTGGAAAAACGAAACTTAATTATTTTAGTGTGTTTTTTTTTTAGATATTAAACATTTTGTGAGATGGCATATTATGCTTTATCACGATTTGGACAATTTTGTAGTTACAACCGGTATATCGCATATCGATTGCTGGAGTTTAAATCTAAATTATGTAATGATCGATCTCTACCCGCCACCTGAAGATTGCATTGTGCATGAAACTCCGAATCTCTGAATCGTGCTACCGATGAGGGCTAATATGTATATTTATTAATGCATATATATATATATATATGTTAAATCCAACATATTGTTATTTTAACTCAACTACATTTACCGGTCAGAATATTCGAGAAATCTTATAAAAATATGGCCGCCAGAAGACGCTTATTTTTCTGACGATTGCGTTTAGCATAAAACAGACTGACGCTTCTGGATGTTGACTTCAATGTCCACTTTTATATCTACACACGCTCTGTCTCTGATATTGAGCACTTTAACCCATAAACATAGCATACATTATATATATATATATATATATATATATATATTGAACAATAAAAAATATTAAAAAATTAAAATCTTCAGACACACTGGGTTGTAGATTAATATTCATTTGTTTTTATTATTATTATTTCATTTAGATTCCTCGACTAGTTTCGGCCAAAATGGCCATCATCAGGAGAAGAAATACTTCTGTTTGCTGGCAGCAGTAAACTACAGAAATGAATGTCTTGATGGAGAAAATGGAGTTTTGTCTGCAGTTTTCATTTGTTTTTTATTTTTTATCTTTTTAACAGGAATCTTTTAACATCCCTTGTGTTGGTCAAACAGTCTCTTTTAAGTTGTTATTTGAGATAAGAGCTGGATGGATCTATGCTTCCCTGAATTCCCTTGGTCAGTTTGACAGTTTTATTGGTCCTGGAGAGGGGATGTGTCTCTGTTTAGTGTTTGTGTGTGTGTTATTTGGTTTTTAGGCAGGGAGTGAGTAGGATATGTGTAAGCGTGTGTATATTGCTGTGGGTGTGTGTTATCATTTGGATCATTAGGGAGTGAATGAATATGATGTGTGTAAGTGTGTATGTTCGTATGGGTGGGTGTATAAGTGTGAGGCATCAACACCTCCGTAAGTATGTCTGTCTTGTGTGGGTGAGAAATGTGGGTAGGTTTTGATTTGTAGGGTTATATATTAATACTATCTATATTGTTAAATTTATGGTTTAGCCCGGTTGGATATTTTGCTTTTAGACGTTGTATCATGGAACTCTAAAATCTTTCTAATGTTATCTGCTCTGAACTTTTCTATTCTCTCAATTATAGTGAATTTGGTTTTGAAATCGCGTTTTTCTTGGCGGAAATGTTGTTCTACAGGTAATAATTTTTCATGGGAATCGAATTAATTCGATTGCGATAATTATTAATTCTGTAGTGAAAGGGCCATTCAGATTTTCCTACATATTGTTTCTGGCATAGTGTGCATTCTAAGAGGTAAATTATGTTATGACTTCTACAGTTAGAATCGTGGTAGATTTTAAAAGTAGATTTAGTGATTGAGCTACTGAATGAATTCGTGTGTTTAATATGGTTGCAACATAAACTTCTTTTGTTGTTACATGGTTGGGAAAATCCTGTTCTTTTTGTTGTTAGTTTATTACGGATTACCTTGTCCCCTGAAATGTGGTTACTACCTATGATTTCTTTTAGGTTCTTAGGTCTACGATATGCTAGAAGGCCTGGTTCCTTAAACAACATTTTAGGTTTTATATATATATATATATATATATATATATATATATATATATATATATATATATATAGATAGATAGATATGACCATGGAATATTAGTGTTTAAGCTGTTTTCTTTTTGAATTTGTAGGTCTGATGAATTGGATCGTATTTACGATTCCAATAGAATAAATTATGACCATGGAATATTAGTGTTTAAGCCTTTATATATATATATATATATATATATATATATTAATTACATATAAGGATTTTTGTTTTCGGAGTGCACTTATATTTTCGAACATAAGAAAACACCCAGAACAATCGAGAAATATTAATCTAAAAATAAGTTTTGTCTATGACCACGGGAATAACATTCTTATATTATCTTTGACACTCAACGCCGAAAGAGAGAAAAAAGAATAGCCAGCGAGTGCAAAGAAACAACAAAATTATGAAGAAAAGAAGTAACCACGACATTTTTCCACATGTGGCCGGACACACACGTATATCACGTACGTATATATATTTATTTTAATCCTAAATATATATATATATATATATATATATATATATATATATATATATGTATATGTATGTGTGTGTGTGTGTGTGTGAAAAAAGTGTGTGTATATAAATATAAATAAATATATCTATATATATATATAATTATTTATATATTATATGCACGGTACTTATTAGAAAACCGCTCAATATCAGAGATAGAGCTAACATATTTGGTTGGTGAGATGTGAGTTTCACGCTTTTGCGATCGTCAGACGATCACAAAAGCGTGAAACCCAGGGTCACAAACTCACATCTATCCAACCAAATATATATATATATATATATATATATATATATATATATAGATAGATAGATAGATAGATAGATAGATAGATAGATAGATAGATAAACTAAAATAAAAAATAAACGAGTTTGTTTGATGATCGCAAAAGCGTGAAACCCAGGGTCACAAACTCATTTACATACAACTGAATATATATATATATATATATATATATATATATATATATATATATATATATATATGTATGTGTGTATGTATGTATATATATATGATTCGTGATAAATTACCTCAACGGATCCAAGTGTTTTGTTTCTATGTCCGATACCATGATGAATTGTAGTAAATGAGGTGTAGAAATTTGGTCGGTGAGTCTGAAAACACTGATTTCGATCCGAAGGCTGGATACGATAGCGAAATTCTCACCTGAACAGTTACCATGTAAATATTTATAGAAATGGTACAGAGGGACAACCTTACGACGGGGGGAAACTGACTGAAGACGAGCTGCCAGGTCAGGACCAATAATATTGCTGATTCTTCTTTGGATTTTATCCCTTAATTCAAGGTAAATAATAGGGGCACTGGACCATATGTGGCAGCAAGATACTAAACATTGATGGATGGTAGACTTATTGGTATCTAACATAGATTCTGGGGTGAAAAATTCTGGAGTGAACCAACTTTTTTAACAGCTGACCTAGCAATGGATTCAATAATTCAACGACGCATTGGATAGCAAAAATGGTTTTCCAAAAGCTAAGGGAAGTATTAAGAAACAGGAAAATTTCTTTAGAAACAAAGAAAAGAGTACTGAACTGTTACATAATATCAGATCTCCTATACGGTAGTGAATGCTAGAAATCTACTCACAAATGAAGAAGAGACTTCAACTAACGAAAATATGGTTCTACAGAAGGATGGTGGGAATATCGTGGACTGAACTTGTGAACAACTACGGAATTTTAATAACAATGGAAACAAAAGTGAAATTTTCATACAAAGCAGCCAAATGACTGCTGATGGGGGTAAGGTGTACATATGGAAATTGCATTCAACACGGCTACTTGTTACTGGCAATTCTTTCTTAAATATTTTCACTATTGTGCATTCTTGCTTTATTGTTGTACTTGCTTTTTATATACAGTAATGTTATGTGCTGTAGGTAAAAAGACTTGTAGCAACAGAAATGCGTTTTTATTGAAGGACTAGCAGTAGAGCCCGGCGTTGCCCGGGGATGTAACAGTAAGAGATAGATCAAGTATCGACCATCATAAAGACTGAAAAATAAAATTGACAAAGATTATTGTTTAAGGTTGACGGACACGCATGTCTTAATTAGTTTTTTTATTTTATTTTTTTTTTTTTTACGAATTGATAAAACCCAAACTCAAACAAAAACATTATTTTCAATCGTTATGAGTCTACCGATTTAATAGATTTTATTATAAACAATTGTCTTGTAAATGGAATTTTTAAAGCATTCTGAATGTAAAAATAAAGAAAAAAGTGTGCAAGACAATAAGAAACACTACCTGCCAAAAAAAAAAGTGAAGTTTTGTTGAAATCGGTTGAAAAATGTAGAAAATCCGATCCCATATATAAACGAACACACACACACACACACACACACACACACACACACACACACACACAAACAACCAATATAATAAGTATAACTCGATAACTCGATATTAATAAGTATAACTCGATATGAGTTGTCCCCCTTTCATTAATGCCTCTTGATCGTGTTTTCAAATTGATTTCGTGCAAAAACAATTGTGTTTTTCCAATTTTTGGCGCTGTCGGAACCATCGCAAGGTAATTTTACGTAGTCCTGTGAAGTTTTGTTGAAATCAGTTGAAAAATGTAGGAAATCCGATCCAATATATAAACGTACACACACACACACACACACACACACGCACACACACAATCTGCGTTTTATAATAAGTAAGATGAGGATACCATGGACTGAACATGTGAGCAACGAAAAAGTTTTAGAGAAAATGGAAAAAAAGGGCATTTATACTTAATATTAGGAAGAGACGGTTGGCATTTCTACGGAATATAATGAAAGAGGGCTTGTAAAATTTCATACTCACAGGACAAAATGAAGGTAAGAAGGACAAAGGAAAACAACGCATAATCTATCTAACAAGCTTGATTAAATGAATGGCGGAACAAGGTTTAGGAGAGATAAGAAAAAGATAGAAGATATCAAGAGCTACAAAGGACAATAAAATGGGGAGAGCCATGATCGCCAACATCCTGAAGGAACACAACTCATAGAAGAAGATCTGACAAAAGGCTCTCCTAATAAATCTATCTCATTGTGGCAGAAAGCCACACTCTTGTGGCACTCGGTGAATATTAAATCCGCTAGTCATAACTTGAAAGGTTCGCTTGGTAACCATCGTTTAATAGCAAGAAGCACAAAAATGAAAAGTTGACGTTGTTTATAAATAAAACACAACTAATTAAAAGAAAGAGAAGAGATAGAAAAAGAAAGAACGATAGGAAAAGCGGGAGAAAAATCGCACCCAAGGGAGATAAAAAAAAAAAAAAAAAGCACCATTACTGAATATTGATGTAATACTTTTTAGATTTGACAGATTCATATTGACAGAATGAGGCAGCCATGCAGACGAGAGGGCGAGATGACTTCATGCATAGATGACAGATTTAATGGCCGGACCCATGTCAATGTCAGTTCACCATTCATTTCTTTATCGGGCTATTTATTTATTTGCTTTTCGTTTTTTACGTCGTTTTATATTGTGAATTTTATATTTAAAAAATACACAGAATTGTTAGGCGTGTTAAAAGAAAATAAGGTTAAAACACACGGCTGTTTTTTTTCTAACTATTTACTTTATTTTCCACTTATTGGAATATATATGGACTTGATAATATATATATATATATATATATATATATATATATATATATATATATATATATATATATATATATATTGCCGTATATAGTATGTTCATGGCAACATTCACATACACACCACTCAGCAAAAGACAAGCCAGCAGGAAGAAAAACAATATTTTTCAACCAACCGTACAGAAATAATGTAAAAACAAATGTGGGAAAAATATTCATTAAAATCAAACACTTCTCCACCTCTATAAAACACCCTCCTCCAGATATTCAACAAAAACACAATAAAAATCAGCTATAAGTGCACGAGAACAACAGGAAAACAATCAACAAACCACCTGTATAAATCAAACGCACATGTAACTGCAGGATAAATAACGTATCTTCCTTAAACGGCAATTGCTTGCAAAACAATGTAATATACCAATCCCCTGCAAAATCAGCAGATAACGAAGAAAAAATATACATCGGTGTAACTGAAGGACCCTGGAAACAAAGAAACTGAGCACACAAAACATCCTTTACAAATAATAAATACGCGAACAGCACAATGTTTCTAATCATATCTGGAACATTAAAAAAAAAAAATCACACAAAAATTACATGGAAAATAAGCAGAACAACATCAGCCTACAATAATCAACCCCAAAACTGTAAACTCTGCGAAGACAAAAAATAGCTATGGTTACCTTCTAGACCAAAATAAACTACTAAATAAACGACAAGAACTCATCTCAAAATATGGAAAGATTTTTTTTAATCAGAGGTAATATTACAAGGGGGTGGCTTGTTTCTCCTTTATATTTTTTGCCATATATATATATATAGTATTTACATTATGCGGACTATTGTCCCCATCTTTATCGCCATATTTGTCACAACGTTTCGGCCTTCTTCAGGTGGTTGGAATTTCGAACTGAACCCTTTATTTCGATCCCTGGGGTGGACTGTTCTAGTTCCACGTGCCATGTTTGATGGATGTCAGTTATCAGTTATCTCCTGCTAATTTTCCCTCTGAAAGTTCTCCACTGCCTTAACCGGGTATTGAACTCACACTCTTTTGGGTCCTGTCACTGGATCTAACCAATGCCTTTATCCACTGTGCCATGTGTCCTTGAGGACATCTGGGTATGAATTTCTGGGTATTATAAACCTAAACCAGGGATCGAAATAAAGGGTTCAGTTCGAAATTCCAACCACCTGAAGAAGGCCGGAGCGTACAACGGCCGAAACGTTGTGACAAATATGGCGACAAAGATCAGGACAATAGTCGGCATAATGTAAATACTGTACATAATAACTCATCTCAGAAATATAGACACACACACACACACACATATATATATATATATATATATATATATATATATATATATATCCTTGCTATTTTCCTCTGTCCCTCTTGTCTTAAGTATGCTTTGTGAGTATTAAATTTTTTAAACCCTCTTTTCTCGTTATGTACCCTAGAAATTTCAGCCATCATTTTCTGGTATTCTCCCATCCTTCTATAGAACTGCGTTTTTTTTTTTATTTCTCTGTTTCTAATGTAATTTTTCTGATACACTAATAATCTTTTGGGAAGCAAATTTTGCTACTCCAATGCATTTTCAGATTTCTGTGTCGTATTTTCCGTCCCCTGTTAAAACACTTCCCAGATATTTAAATTTTTGTACTTGTTTGATTTTGCTATCTCCAATTTGCATGCTGAGGTGGTACTTTTTCTAACAACCATAAAATACTACCGATCGAACGGTCCGGTGAGGTCCTCGGATCTGGCCGACGACGCCGCCGGGCAGCGTGCATGTGGCGCAGCGGCTGCGGTTTTGCCGCCGTCATTTCCCGCGCGTGTCGTACTAGCCTCGGCGTTCTTGCAATTGATACCTGATCCTTTCTTATCGCTTTCATTCACTACCATCTATAGGATTTCTTGCAGTTTCCTTCCTGTGTCTGCTATCAACAATGTTATCAGCATATCTTATGATGTTAAGACTGTAGCCGCCAATGATGAATCCTAGTAGAACTTGTAATTCTCTTAGAATCACCTCATTGTATAGATAGAATAAATCTGATGAGAAGACATACCCTTGTCTTAGACCACTTTCTATTTTTGTATGTCTACTGTAAGTCTACTAAGAGATTTGCAGCCAGTATATGTTCTGGATTATTCTAATATCCGTACCAAATATATCAAGGTTACTTAGCAGTTCCAACATTTTTTGTGGCGTACTTTAGGTAACGTTTTTGCATAATCAATAAAACACAGGTGTGCCTGGCCAGAACCTATTGAGAGAATATATATATATATATATATATATATATATATATATATATATATATATATATATATATATATATATATATACAAATATAAACAACTAAACTCGTCTCGAAAGCCATTCTTTCTCTGACGAACCGTTTAGGTGAAACCTGGGTAGGTTTGTCTGGCTCACTAGGTTTATCTATATCTATCTATCTATCTATCTATCTATCTATATATATATATATATATATATATATATATATATATATATATATATGTGTGTGTGTGTGTGTGTTCATGGAGTGAATGTAGCGATAGGAGTATATAGTATCTATCACTTATGTACCGATTCACACACATCCCTGGTCTTTTGAACAGGAGAAGAGGCTTATCTCTTGTTTCCTGTTTAGGATTCGGTTTCCAGTTCTTTCTAAAATCTACTTCAGCTCTCTACTTCTAACGCCTCCACCTAAAACTCTAGACTATTTCTATTTACTATTTATTTACATTTTTTCCTCAATAGAAGTAGATGGGTTCGCTTATCGTCCGGATCATACTTCTCCTCGATCTTTTGAATAGCAGTAGAGTTTTTTCCCCATGCTTATTGTTTAGGATTGGGTTTCGGGTTCCTTCTAAAGTCTACTTCAATTTTATGCTTCTATATTCTCCGCCCAAACTTTGAAATTTTGTTTACTAATCATGTTTATTTTTTCTCCTCTATAGCAGTAGATAGTTTCGCCTATTGCCTGGTTCACACTCCTTTCCGGTTTTTTGAACAGGAGTAGAGGTTTATTCGTTTGTTTCTTGTTTTGACCTGGATTTCCAATTCCTTCTAAAGCATATTTCAATTTTATACTCGTCTCCGTATAAACTTTGAAATACTATTTATTATTTATTTTTTTCCTCAATAATAGGCGAAAAATTACATGGGTTCGCCTATCGTCCCGCTCACAAATCCTCCCGATCTTTTAAACAGGAATAGAGGGTTTTCCTTTGTTTTCTGTTTAGCAGTGGGTTTCCAGTTCATTCTAATTTCTTTTTCATTCTCTTTCACTGCCAGTATCCACTTTTATTTTAGTGGCAATATCGCCTTGCGTGGGGCGAAAATAGCGAAAATTACCTCATTACATTCACCTGATTACAATGTGAAAATAAGAAATGACTTTCTTACCTTCGATCCTGTTAGGTATCGTTGATATGTTTACAAAATGCATCGTCCATCAGTCTCTTCTTTTGTTGTTTTGAACGCCGAAATAGTTTCAATCTCGGGTTGCGGAAAAACAAAATTATTTAAGAATTTAATAACCTGCCTACTTGCGAGCTAACATACCGTCAACAACCTGATGTTGCTTTCCCTTCATTACCTTTCAAAGATATTGTATATTTCTCATTAACAGAACCATCGATGCACTCATCACCAAGCTGAGCTAACATCGTTCGAAGTGACGGCAAAGATGCGTGCAGTAATCTATCTCACTCGATGTCACAGCCAATTGCGTTCTATGTAATCAACTTTCGCCGTAGAATTCTACAGGGAAACCTACAATGCCACCGAATGTATTGCAGCTGTCTTAAATAATCGAGCGAATCGCACTTTCTTTTCTTGTAGACTTCCCTGTCGAATCCAAAGTAGTCAGCCCATGTGACTGGCTTTGAAAACAATTACGGCGAGGGAAAACGTTTCTCGCTACTATTACTCGTGTGTCTGGGGACTAGAACGGGCTGGAATTTTATCAAAAATATAATATGCATTTGACACATTTATTTGATGGTTATTTGGTTAACCTAATAAGATTAATACAACTATTCCTCACTTAGCGACCGTGTCCGTTCCAATGATCTGGTTGTTAAACGAGAAGTTATATCTGACCGCTATTTCAGGCATACTACGCGTATAATATTTTTTTAACGTGTTTCAGAGAGATTTAATGTCAACTTTTCACATTTGTAAGATGTCTAACTTATTTGTAAATCTTTATACAGTCGTGTACTTAACAGTAAACGTAAGAAACAATATCAAAAATAATCTCTATGTTTTGTATTAGGTTGGTGCAAAAATAATGACGTAATAATGTCGTTTTTTGACGTATTTTTTAACGTCAAAAAACGACATTATTACGTCATTATTTTTGCACCAACCTAATACATTACTTTGCTTTGCATAGTGTAGATCAGTAGTTCTCAGCCGCAGTCTAAATCGACCCATGAGGTCCATATGACATTACGAAGTGGGGGTCCATACAAAAAAAAAACAAAACAAAAACATAGAAGATTGGGGGTTCAGCGTAATATTTTACTGGTCCATTGAGCAATTTCACTTCGGAGCGGTTGTCACAACTGAGATTTGGAATTTCTACAGTAATGTTTACCATATTAAAATACTAAAAATAAAAAAATAAAAAAAAAACAACCCAAAATCTAGCATAAAAAGTGATTAAGCAATGTAAGCGAGCGACTCTTTTACTCTTTCGGATGTTTTGATTGTAAAAGTTGAATAAAAAGCAAAGAAGGATATATAAAAGAAGGATTATATATATATAAGGAAAATTATATAAATATTATATAAATTAATTTAATATATTAATAACAAATAATATAATTTTAAATATTAATAAAAGAAAATGTTAATATATTAATATAAATTAATCAATATAAAATATTAAAAAATAAAATATTAATAATAAAATTAATTTAATATATAAATTGTATAAGGGTTATATATAAAGGAGGCATATATATTTTATATATATATATATATATATATATATATATATATATTAGGTTGGTGCAAAAATAATGACGTAATAATGTCGTTTTTTGACGTATTTTTTAACGTCAAAAAACGACATTATTACGTCATTATTTTTGCACCAACCTAATACAATTCCAAAACTTATCTATTAGTAAAAAAATAAAATGATCTTTTTTTTTCATCGAATAGGGGTCTACCAAAATAAATAAGAGTAAAAATTTTCTATGGCTAAAAATGGTTGAGAACCACCGGTAAAAAGAAATACTTGCATTTAAATGATATGATGAATATAAACTGAACGTCATTTTAGATAATTTTTAAATACACAGTAATCTTAAAAATTATATATATATATATATATATATATATATATATGATACAAAAACTCCATATATCGGAATAATAGTAAGTAATTGAATGCCAAAATTGCAAAATCCTATGTTACACGTTTCGTCCTTCGAAATCAATTTTATATATATATATATATATATGTATGTATAGTTTATGAAAAACTCGGTAATCCGTATTGGTAAACCCAAGGAGGATAAAATCCAGAGAACTCAATGTAAATCCGTGTATATCCTGTATATCGGTACATGGGCATAAGTGATTGCACATGTAAAGGAACGTATGTATATGTGAGATTTGCATGGGTGTGTATACAGTATGTGACAGAGCAAAATATTTAATATTACCTTCAAATATTACCCCATATTAACTTAACTAAAATTTAAGTAAAAGAGATTACCTATCTAGAAACAGTCACGAGTTAAATTCATGAACAAAATTCAAACGGATAGAGATGTCAACTTAATAATCAATAATAAATTTTTTTTTAAAAAGATGAAAAAGATTACTAGAAGTAAACTTATATTTTAAAATAAAATTTTATTCTTTTAATGTACTTTCTATGAATATTTTTCTCATTGACTATTTCATTGAAAATACTCAAATTTAAAAAAAAAATTAAATCACTAAAAAACATCAAATTAAATTCTTTATAGACAGTTTAGACATTCAAATTTATATCAAACATTATAATCTTTATGAACCCCCAAAATAACAATTTCAAAGTAAAACAAAATGACACCCTCTTTTTCTAACCGTTTTTTTTTCCAAAGAAAATTAGTGGCACCTTCTCTCATGACTTCCTTCTCTCTTTTTCTTTTTATGTGTTTTTTCTCCTCTACCCCTTCTATATCAATATATAACTTCTGTTAAGTTAACCGCTTAAATGTGTCAATGTCTGGACCTCCTCAAGTAATTTTAAGTATGAAAGAATAGAAATTTTGAATTACATCTAACTCACTCATGTCTTCTCTCTCCCCACTCACTTCCTCACTTCGTTAATTTACATATGCTTAATACGGCCTGTCAAAAATGTGTAAATTTCTTTTCATTTTTTGTTTCAACTTTTGGGAATAAAGTCTGATGATCCGCAGTCCTTTTAAAAGGGCTGTGGTGAAATAATTTATTACATGGAACCTTAAAGTGGTCTGTTTTTATTTAAATTATATATATGTATATATATATGTGTGTGTGTGTGTGTGTGTGTGAGTGTAATTATTTTTTTTTTGTTATATAATTAATAATTAATTTTTTTTTTATATAATTAATAATTTCGTTTTTAAAACTTCTTTTTTTCGGCCTTGCTTTAGTTTCTTTTTTTCTTTCTTTTAACCCCTACTTCAAATGTTAAGTTTAATATGTGGGTTGAATTTCTGTAGTTTTTTTACATTCAACCCAGGCTACCTCCGCCCACCACTTACCATCAGTCGGACAGTTTGTATTGTCTGGTATCTTATGGGTTGTCTCTCCATAAATTTTTTAACTGCGTTTTTTTATATTAAATTTTATATTTCTAGTTCCGAAACTGTATACAGTCCACCATTTGAATTGAGTTGAATAAAGCTAACGCATTAACGCTAGTTGAAATAATCATCTATACTCATGAAGTAATTTTGGATTTATCTGTTATGTAATTTATATTCTCTGTTATAAGAAATATATTGAGCTCTTTTTGGACATCAGTTTTATTTTTTTTATATTATTAGGATCCACTTGGATTTTATACCAACGGATTTATTACCTGTACTATATATATATATATATATATATATATATTACATAATTAAGCTCTTGAAAATATATTTCAATTGAGCACTGTTGAAAGATAGGCTGATTCTATAAACAACAGCCACCTAAGCTAATGAAAAGCTCTTCAGTAAAATGAATTGGAGCACTATGGCTGATTGACGTTTGTTTATATTCGTAAAAACAATACGCTAGAATTAGCTGTTTCTCGAACCGAATGATTATAGCTTAGTGATAGAATCACTAACTGACACAAAGCAGTCGGGTTTCGTACCTGGCTTGAAGCATTCGGATGTCTAGTCGCACTGAGGATCTGTGCTACAGCGAAACGATACCGTCTATGAATTATATATATATATATATATATATATATATATATATAAATTAATCTTTTTTTTTAAGACAAAATTGTTTCCTATTACTATGAAAGGTATTTTTCGTTTTTAGTAGACATCACTGTTAAACAGTAGAATTAATATTACTTCTACGGAAGTCATATTAATTCCACTCAAATAACTTCTTTTTTTTTTTTAGCCGGTATCAGCTTTGAGAGATAAATTAAAAGTGATCATTTAGCAGCATGTTTATTGCATTAATATATAATGGAGCATTACGCAGATCTTGACTTCAAAGCGAGCTTTCAAAAGACACGGTTAGGATAAGAAAAAAAAAACACGATGAAGTCAGTCAGAAGGTGATCATGATAGTGAGGATGGTGAGGATTTATTTCGTAATACTTCATTTTCTTGTGATTGATATCAAAAGAAAAATGTTATTGATGTTAACCTTAAATTCCTTTCTGCTCATCCATAGACATTTTAGACGATTTTTTTTTTTTTTATTCCGACTTGAACGCAATTATTGGAATAATGATTGAATACTACAAGCTGAAGAAAACAAATTCACGTGACACGTTACTCCAGGGCAGGGCTTCTGAAATATTTTGAATCGCGATACCCTTTTATAAAAGAAAATTTTCGCAACCCACCACCTGTTTAACAAAAGAAATCGGGAGTTTCTCTGATAGTCTTTGCACATTTCCTGCAAAATCAATTACTAGAAAGTTTCTATGCTTAAGGCCAGACGTGTGAATACAGAAAACTGATTACGAGATTTTTCTTCATAGGAAACGATATCCCCGAGACGCTTGACATCTATCTATTTACTCTTCCAATCTATGGGTTAAATAGTTGAACTTGTATTTCGAAAAATAATTGTTATTCTCTAAATTAATGCAATATTCACTTATAAAAAAAAAAAAGATTATTGTTACATATTTCGGTTTTAAATAACACAAATTGTTGATAATCCGTAAAAAACGAATCAATCAGTTTTACATCTTCAGCATTTTCGATAGGTGCATGATTATGACTGATGTTTACATTTATATCTTCCCCCTTCTCCTACATATTAATTTTATTAATAAGAGCATTACTTTAGTTCGATAAATTCCTTTTAGAGCATGAGCTGATTTTTAACTACTTTGCCATTCAATTGCCTAATTACAAAAATCTTCTACGGCGTATAAACCTGAATTCTGCACAAGAAGCATCAAATGAAAACAAGTATGTGTGAACAGAAATCTTTTGTAACTGGAGTAACCATCTTGCAACGAAGTAATAAACATTTTGGAGTTCTTTTTTGATTCCATTACGTATTTTAAGACGTGTCTGTAATTTCACAGATTCATTTTTTATCCCGAACGTCAGGCGAAAAAAAAAAAAAACAAAACAAATAGAAGAAAATGAATAGTGCAGATGTTTTCTGTATAAAAAAAATCATGCGCTACATGGTACCATTCAGAAAAAAAAATCCAAAAAGGCTGCTTAGTAGAAGATATATTGAACACTAGGAGCCATTGCGAACAGTCAATAAATGTCAACTGAAAAAGTGTCGCCTGCTTCTTCCATCCTTGTAATAAGGACTAAAAAAAAAAGTAAGAAAATGAGGGAATTATGAAAAAAAAAAAAAAAACAAACTCGGAGGTGACATTCCAAATTGTGGGAAAGCAAAGAAAAAAAGCGAGTGGCGGCCAAATCTGAACTTAAAATGAAAATATATATAAAACTGGCAAAAATAGGAATCAAGATTAACGAGGACCGAGAAAAAAAAAACCCTACCAGCCAGAGCATCATCAGCAGCATCAGTTACAGCGTAGGTGACAATGAAGAGAAGAAATTGTTCGACTAAGCATTTTCTGAGAATGAGTAACGGAGTGTCTGGAGTATCTTTTCGAATTGCTTTTGCTTTGTTTGGCAAATGAGGTTTAATTATCAAACAAACGTGTAAAATGAACACGGAGCAGAAGAGACATAAAATAATGAAGAGAAAAAGAATTCGTAAATGAAAGTCAATGAAATAAATTGAAAAAGAAAGGAAGAAGGTGGAAAATGCTAATCAAACATATCGGCGGGGCTTTCTATGGATCGTGTATAAGCATTTAAAGTCAAAATAAAAGGGAAATGGATTGAGAAACTGTTGAAGATGAAAGACAAGAAAAGAGTAAGTAATGGTGTATTTATTTGGTGCATAATTTACGAACAGAAATATACAAAGAAGAAGAAGAAGAAGAAAGAAGGAGGATTGACGATGTACAGTCATGTTTCAAATAATAAAAAGAAGATAAAAATGAATTCAAAAGTTTTTGAAATATCAAAAAAAGAGTTTAAATTCTGTGTTAAAATAAATAGGATTAAAAATTGATACGAAAGAAAAATAGAAAAAGAAAACAGAAAGAAAGAAAGAAAGAAAAATGGAGAAAAAAAGAAAAGCTAAAAAAAAAAAGAAAGCTAAAAAAAATGGAAGACCGAAAAGGTAAGAAAAAAGAAAAAGAAAATAATATGGAGAAATAAAAAAGAAAGATTAAAAGAAAAATTAAAACGTAAGAAAAAATAGAAAGAAAGAAAAAGGAGGAAGAAAAAAGGAAATGTAAGGAAAAGAAAAAGTAAGAAAAATAGAGATAGTAAAAAGAAAAATAAGAAAAAAAAGAAAGAACGCAAGAAAGAAAGAAAGAAAAAAAAAAGAAATAAAATGACAGAGAGTGTGGAAGTATGCAAAAAATGGACGACAGAAGGTATGAACAGAGAAAACAACAGATAAAGAAGAATAAAAGAAATCATTTAAGGATAAATATGAAACCAATAAAATGATAAATAAATAAAGATAATTGTGTCACAAAACAAGTAAAATGTTGACACTAAATATGTTACGAATCCATAAGTACTAACGAGAATAAAAGAAATCAAAAGAATCAACAAGGAAAGAAACAAAGAAAAAGCAATGCAGGACAAGAATGAAAGTTAACAAGATGACAATGGCCGATTTACAAGTCAGACGAATTATAGACAAAGTCAATAGGAGTCAGCAGAGATTGTACTGCTGTCACATCCGGGTATTATTGAATGGCTGATGACGCACGGGCTGCGTGATCTAATCATTGCAATTCGAATGTTGCGTAAACAAGTGGAAGAAAGTTGTCAAAGGAATTAAAAAAAAAAAAGGCGGGGAAGCGGCAAACTAGCATGAAGACACAAAATAATGACATGGCGCTGATAATATTGAAAGAAAAACTGTAGAATAAGGCAATAAAAGAAGTGAGTAGGAGAGAAAAAAGAGGAAGTCAAAGGAGAGGAAATGAAAGAAAAAGGCGTTCAACAAATTATGGAATAAGTTAAAAAAACGTACTGTGAAAAAGAAAAAAAAAAAAAAACAATTTATATAACCAAAGGAACTCTAAAGCATTAAGATAGATAGATAGATAGATAGATAGATAGATAGATAGATAGATAGATAGATAGATATTAGGTTGGTGCAAAAATAATGACGTAATAATATCGTTTTTTGACGTATTTTTAACGTCAAAAAAACGACATTATTACGTCATTTTTTTTGCACCAACCTAATAAATAGATAGATAGATAGATAGATAGATAGATAGATAGATAGATAGATAGATAGATAGATAGAACCAGATTGAGATAGATGAAACAAAGGAAAAGAGTGTGACAAATTATGGAAAAAGTATATTATTTCAAGAGTAATTAGTATAAAGGATAAATCTATAAAATGTTAAGAAAGAAAGAAAGAAAGAAAGAAAGAAAGAAAGAAAGAAAGAAAGAAGGATGGAAGGAGTTCCACAAATTAGGGGAAAAAGTTGAAAAAATGTACTGAGGAAAAAAAGAAATTTATATAACGAAAGGTACTCTAAAACATTAATATATATATATATATATATATATATATATATATATATATATATATATAGAGAGAGAGAGAGAGAGAGAGATAGATAGATAGATAGATAGATAGATAGATAGATAGATAGATAGATAGATAGATAGATAGAAAAAAGTGTAACAAATTATGGGGAAAAAGATGAGTAATAAATGTATAACGTGTTAAGAAGAAAGAAAGAAAGAAAGAAAGAAAGAAAGAAAGAAAGAAAGAAAAAGTGCATCATTTATTCTGGAAGAAATAAAAACAATTTAAATTGAGAAAGAAGGAAAGAATGAAAGAAGGAAAGAATGAAAGAATGAAAGAAAGAAAGAGAGAAAGAAAAAAGAAAGAAAGGTTATGGAAAAAAGGCAGAAATAGAACCAACGGGAAGAAAAGAAGAGAAAGAGGGTACAATAAAGAAATATAAACAGAAGAGTGGGTACCAATTTATCATTCGGCCATGACTCACGCGGAGTTATGTTTGTCATGTGAACATCTTAATAAGTGAAAACTACAAAAAGAATGGCGATGTTATTATTAGCGCATTTCTTAGTCGCTTCCACATTTGGTTATATTTGTCTTTGTGAAGGATTTCTATTTCTACTTTCACTTTCGATTCGTTCCCTCTATCCTTCCCCGTCATCCCACGTTTTCATCATTATCGTCATCATGTTATTCTGTGATTGCTTCTACCAGCTTTTTCTGGTTCCCATCAACAGAGGTTAACATTCGGCGTATCTACTTGTTGAATATTGATCTCCTGGACTCCCTCATTACTCTCCCTCTGTTCAAGCGATACGATCTGAATTTTAATTTTCCCCAGACTCTCAGCTCTTCAATCGGCGAGGGTATTTCAAACAGTTCCTTTTATCGCGCGAATTATGGACACAATCGTCGCCTTTATACTACACAAATATACAATTGCATTGTACATTTTTTGCTGCTGCTGATCAAGGGTTCGATATTTGTTTACTTTCTAACTCTTATTTAGTTTGTCTTTGTGGTCTGTATAAACGGCCAGGACCAATATTTAACAGAAATTTGTCAAATAATGAAAGAAAACAGAGTCCCAAAAAGTTTTCCATGCTGGCCTACATAAGAAGAATGAATAAATAAGGAAAATGGAAAGAAAGAAAAAAGAAAGAAGTAAGGATAGTTGTATTAGGTTGGTGCAAAAATAATGACGTAATAATGTCGTTTTTTGACGTTAAAAAATACGTCAGAAAACGACATTATTACGTCATTATTTTTGCACCAACCTAATAGAAAGAACATCTAGGCGAATAAGAAAGAAAGAAAGAAAGAAAGAAAATGAAAAGAAAGAAAGAAAGAAAGAAAATAAAAAGAAAGAAAATAAAAAGAAAGAAAATAAAAAGAAAGAAAAGGTACAAAAATTATGGAGTTAAAATATGTAAAGGAAGTTCGCGTAAGGAAAGAAACTGTAAATAGTTAATTAGGAAAGGAAAGAAGAAAGGAAGGATGAAGGAAGTATAAGACGACAGAAAAAGTAAAATAATTAAATTAATTAATGAAGAAAGAAAGAACGAATGAAAGATAATGAAACGGAGAAGAGAAAGAAAAAAGAAAGATAGAAATACTGAAAGAAAACTAGAATGAATGGAAAAAGAATATAAATGAATAAATGAAAGCATGAATGAATGAAGAAAGGAAGAATGATAATGAAGTACGAAAAGGACATAAAGAAAAAAGAAAGAAAGAACGAAAGAAAATGAAAGAAAAAGGAATATAAATAAATGAATGTATTGATTACTAAATAAAGAATGATCATGAAGTGTAAAATAGAAGAGAAAAAAAAATAAAAAGAAAGAAAGAATTAAAGAAGGAAAATGGAAACAAAGAAAGACAAGCTTATAGATACAAAGAAAAAATAGTATTTTCCGGAAATAGTTTTATTGTAGTTTTTTAGTACTATAGAAAAATATAACCAAAAAAGTGATTGTCAATGTATCATTCTGCCATGACTCACAAGCGGCCATGTTTGTCCTAAGAATATAACGAAATGCAAAAAGCGCAAATAATCTGAATAATCTTATTGTTATTAATGAATTTTCACAGCAGTTATATCTGAGATTTGTCACTGGTTATCAAGTGACAACAAGTTTTCTTAATAATTCAATACTTTCCTAAATATCCATGATGCATTTTGTAATGCAGTCTTTATAATGATTTCAATTCATCATCAGCCTTTCCCCAAATTTATTCGGCAAAATTCTTTTGGACTGTTCCAAAAGTTTCAATAACCTTCCTATTCCACATATTTTTTGTCCTCTGACAAGATTCTGTTATTTATTTATAGTTTCACGCTCTTTGCGAGCATATTTTTTTCCATTGTTAGATAGAATTACATTACTTTAACTGGGCAATCCCTTAGAATTTCCAAATCTCGAAGAATTTTATTTCGTTTCTCTTCTCTCATATAGATACTGGCTTGTGCATACACCATTGGTCGGCATTCCCAGTTGATAGCGCTACCCGAAACTACCTAATTCCTACTCTTTTCAGAAGTTAGATCAGAACAAGATTGAATATTATTGCTACATGTTGGCCAATGCTGCTCTTCCCCCAATATCCAGCCTTGACAGAGTTCTAAAGCGATTACAAAGCGTTGGAATTCTCCACCTTGAAACACCTTATCCACAGACGCAACCTTGCTATCCCTATTTCTATGACAAAATATTCAAATTAGCGCCATTCCTTAGTTTCACTAGTTCAGACCTTCACAGTTAGGACTCACCATGCCACGTACACTAGATAAACTTATCCTAATTCTGTTTGTATTCCATTAGTAAAGAGGAATTTCTTCCGCAGAACCGTTACTTTGTGGAATAGACACCCGAGGGGATGTTTTCCTGACCACAGTAAACGTAATCTCTTCAAGTCCAGGTTCGGCCGTTATCTATTCTATATAGCCTCAAAATACCTCTACTAATCCTTTACACAATCACTTTTCAATCATTGTCTCTCTTCTGCCATCGACTCATTTTGTGTGCCCAGACCCTTCAGGGCGTAGAGAATCGTGTCTTCTCCGAAAGCGTGTTACTTGGTTGGCATCTCAGTCCCACTCTTTCATTGTCGAAACGGTTAAATGTAGCCGTCTCTTCTACTCCAATAGCTTCACGTCTCGCACTTCCCGTCTGTGGAACTCTCTACCTCTTACTTGCTTCCCTGACAGTTATAGTCTTCAAATATTCAAATGTAATGTCAATCGACATCTTCTGAAGCCTTGATCTAATTCCCCATCCTTCTCTTTACCCTTTCCTCAATCTCTTAACTCTTACTCCCACTCTGTAACCTCTTGCGTGCTAGTGTCACTTCTGCCTTGCCCGGGGAGAAATGCTTAAAAAAATCCCTTCAGAACCTTTGCAATTATGGCTCTCCACAACTTCTTGTCTCTTGTACTACTCAACAATGTTTGACTCGTTACCATACTTCTTTGTTCCTACTTTTACATCCATCCAACGATTTTTATTTATTAACCCTCAACCTTCTGTGGTTCTTCGATCTTATACTTTATGAACAGTAGTATTTAAAAAAAGTCATATTATATACTAGTTATAATTTCTTGTGACATCGAGAATTTCCTATCCGTCTTCGCACATCCGGCACTTGCTAGCCTCCTGCGTTATTTCTTCTTCTCTTTTTATGTGCCATGTCCCTTCAGGACGTAAGCAATCATGGCTCTCTCCGTCCCTCTATCCCTTGCAGCTCTCGGCAATCTCCTTCCCTCTTCTTCCTCGCCCAGAACACGTTCTGTCATCCACCTGCTCAAGCTCGTCAGGTATGTCACGCGCTGCTTTCCCTTGTCTCTCTTTCCCTCTATTCGACCCATGAGTATCAGATTCGCCAGACCCTCCTTCCTCATTATATATCCCATAAACTTCAGCTGCCTCTTTCTGATATTAAGTATAAGCTTTCTCCTTGTTTGTAATCTATCTAAGACCTCATCGTTGCTCACATGCTCGGTCTATGATATTCTTAGCATCCTTCTGTAGAATCACACCTCCGTCGCCTCGAAACACGTCTTCATCTTTGAGGAAGTCGTTCTAATTATGCGAAACACTTGTGAACACCTGGCTGAATTCTTCAGACTGTTACCTTCTGCCCCAAGCTGTAGTACGATTCCACGTCTGTGTCAGTGGTCACAAATCTGGGAAAGACCCGGTGTACGATCAACAAAGAAACTCAAGGTGACGTGTCGCACGAGGAGAACGGACTTGAACGGACTTGAACGGACTTGAATACGCCCATCGATATATTGCCTTGGTGAGAAAGACAAGAAGGAATTCTGTCGGTTCCGATAGATAGGGTTCTTTATTCGTGGATCAGTTCTCCTGACACGGTCTGACACTTGTTACTGTTACTGTTACTTCTGTCTTCTCTCATGACAAACTAACAGACCAGATCTTCCCATTCGGCAAGCAAGAATTTAATTTCTCCCCCTGTCTCTTATTATTCTAAACGTGATTTCTGTTGATTATGTCTGTTCTTCTTTACATGTCGACAGACGGCATCTAACTCACTCAATGTAGAATGCGTCTTGACTATATAAGTCCATGACCTGAATTCTCTAACTTCCGGCATAGTGTTACTTGATCCCGAAAGTTTATTCATTTATTTTATTTATTTCTCCTAAATATAGTCAGCTGTTGGTTTGGTTCGAGTCTTTTGCACTTCAAATTTACTGCCAACGTAGTTAGTGATCAATAACTAGTAGTTAAAAAATCCCCGGTTGGTACATGCCCAAATAAAATTCCTTAAAGTCTACTTAACTATGTGAGTGTCCAAACTAATCGAGCGGGTTTCATTGTGTCACTCATTAGTATAGTGAGAGTGAAGAAATTTATTCTGGGATATTGTTTATGCTTTCAAATGTGTTTTGAGCATCGATATCCGTATCATTTCATCTCAAACTTTTGTTTGCTCTTTGAATTTTCGAGGGAGATTTTTCTTCCTATTTCTAATCAAACGATTCTTTTTCTTTCTTCTTTTATTTTTTACCATTTCTGTCTGGGCCATGTATCGTCTTCAGGTTGATCCTCAAGTCAAATTTTCCACCTTCGTTTTAACTTTTCGCTAAGGCCAACCCACGCCATGTAGATGCAAGTTTGGTGTTTTTTGAATTAAAATACATTAGTTATTCGATAAATAACTATACAAATTATAAACGTTCTGTAGGACTATAATTCAAGAGGAGCTGAAATAATTGTTTGTTTGGGTTTTATGGCATATCAACTACAGTGGGTTATTTAATGCCAAATCCAGTTTTAATGAATTTTAAATGCCTATTTTGTATGGAATAAAAAACGTATAGCTGACAACATTACTTCTTTCTACAAAAAAGCGTATAGCTGGCAACATTACTTCTTTTACAAAAAAACATAGAGCTGGCAACATTATCGTTTCAAAAACTTAGAGCTGGCAACATTATTTTTCTGAAAACATTATCTGAGACCTTGCTGTTGGATGCAGTTTATCGCCATACCCAGGACGCGGATGTAGTTTACCGTCATACCCGGGACGCGGATGTAGTTTACCGTCATACCCAGGACGTGAAATAATTGTAAAAAAGATATAGGAAGAAAAAGAGAGAAAAGCAAGAAAGATTAGGAAAAGAAAAGACAAAAGATGACTGGGAAAGAAAGGAAAAGAAAAATACACGAACCTGAGGGAGCAAGCGAAGGAGAACGAAGGAGAAAGATAGAATAAAGTTTGAACGAGAAGAAAAAAAATAGCGGGAAGAAAAAAAGAGAAAAAAAAAAGAAAAGGAAAGGAAAGAATTAAAACTGTGAAAAGTATAAAAAGATAGAAAAAACGAAAATGAAAAGAGAGAATAATTAAACGGTGAGAAGAAAGAGGAATAAGAAAGAAGAAAAACGAAAACGAGAAAATGACGAAACAGAAGAATAAAAAGAGCGAAAAATAAAATAAAATAAAGAATGAGAAAGACAATAAAAGAAAGGAGAGAAAAGGAAAACGACAGAACAAAGCAACAGTGGGAAAAAAAGAGATAAAACAAAAGAAGAAGAAGAACAAAGAGTATAAAGAAAAAGTGGAAAGGAGCAAGAGAGAATGCAGAAAAAATGAAAAAGAAAGAGAATAAAAAGCAGAAAAAAAAAGACATTTACTTTAGAAGAAAAAGGAAATCGTGAAAAAAGAGATTCTTCTTTTATGTGCCGTATCTCTTCAGGCCGTTAGCGATCATGGTTCTCCACAATTTCCAGTTTTTTGTGGCTCTTATTAAATTTCGATTTTTTTCTTTCCTAAACCTTTCTCCGCTAACCATTTACTTATAAGTTATATTTCCTCGTTATGCAAAATTAGAAATTTCAACTGTCTCTTCCTGATGTTAAGTATAAGTAAATATATATATTTTTTCCTTTTACTCTAAAATTGCATGTTCCACTATGGTATTCTCAGCATCATTTTATTGCTTCAAGTCCTTTCTTCATCTAGGAGGAGATTTTCCAGCATTCATTGCCATATAGGAGAACTGATATTATGAAACAGTTCAGTACATTTTATGAGGTTGGTGCAAAAATAATATCGTTTTTGACGTTAAAAAAAATACGTCAAAAAACGATATTATTTTTGCACCAACCTAATACTTTGATTCTAACAATATTTTTTTCTGTTTCTAATTGCTTAGCTTTTGCAAAGCATCTTTCGTTATCCCCATGCAAATTCGGGTTCCACTGTGACACTTTCTGTCCTTTGTTAAAACACTTCGCAGATATTTTCGCCGTTTTACATATTTTGATTTCGGTATCTTAAATTTTGAATGAGCATGTTATGCTCTTCCTTTTGCTAACAACCATGCATTTTGTTTTCTTGAAATTCTATGATCACCGAAGGTAAGCAATGTCAAGGCTGGCCAGCATCAAGATTAGTGACCGCTTGGGAATATCACGTGATATGAGCTTGAATGTGCGGGTGGTGTAATGGATAATGGTTCAGCATTGTTAATCGTAGATCAGAGTTCCAATTTCAGTTGGGTTCATTATACGCGCAAATATGAATCCACCTCTTCACCCCAGCTATGGGTTAACTAGTAATACTTGTATAACTAAATAATTATTATCTCAAAAAAGTCTTACCATCTAAAAATACTTTTCTGGATTTAACCCGTAAAGGGTTGATAAACCGTAGAAAACGAATAAGTCAACCAGTTTATTTGCACACTAGAAAAAAAAAAAAGATCAATAAGTTTAATATACATAAAATATCTATTCTTTTTTTTTTTTTAATAAGACGTGTTTATTAGAACAATATATACCGAATTTAAACTAGACACCTCGAGGTGGTGTAAGGGTTAGCAAGCTTGGCTCGCTAGAACAATTACGACTGAGTAGTGAGTTTGATCCTCACTGGGTGCCCCCAATTTCGACCTTGTGCCACAACTAAGCTACACTTGGAAAACACTATTGGGCACCTCGACGTGGTGTAATGGTTATAAATCTTGTTTTGCTAGATCAATTACGACTGAGTTCGATCCTCACTGGATGCCCCATACTTTCGGCTATGTGTCACATGTAAACCGGGCTTAGAAAATCACTATACCGAATTTAAATTACATATATATTGGTTATGTATATATTAAATCCGCTAAACCATTCTTTAAAATGTACCAGACGACTATTTAGCAGTGCTGTTTTTGCTTCCTTGTTGCTGCCCGTAGACTATATTTAATTTACAAAGGTAGACAGTTCTTGTTCCCCTGCATATGTCTAGGGACCGTGGTCGGGATCATCAAGTCAAAAATTCTTTCTTTAGCTGCATAGTATGCGCTTCGCCAGGGCTACATACAGTTTTTTTTTTTCAGAGTTGTCTTTCCCCCAGACCGGTTGCCATCCAAGGCTATAAAACCCAGTCTGTCCTGCTATTTTCCCATAGAGATGGATACATATCTTTAGCACGTAAATGAATGAATCAGCTAGAATTCGAACTCGGCTCTCCGTTTCCTTAATCCGAGCCTAACGAAAACGAATCAATCAACCAATTTATTTGCACACTAGAAAACAGATCAATAAGTTTAATATACATAAAATGTCTATTCTTTACAATAAGACGTGTTTATTAGAACAATTACTGATAAAAAATATAGCGAATTTAAATATATTGGTTACGTATATATTAAATCCGCTAAACCATTCTTTAAAATGTAGCAGACGACTATTTAGCATTGCTGTTTTTGCTTCCTTGTTGCTGCCCGTAGACTATATACTTGCCTAGTCAGCCATTACTGTTTAGTTCTTTCTCCTTGCTTTCATTCACTACATTCTGTAGGAGTTTTTGCAGTTTCTTTTCTCTGTCTGCTCTTAATACTGTGTCATCTGCACATATCTTATGTTAAGATTGTGGTCGCCAATAATAAATCCTGGGAGGACGACTTCTAATTATCTTAGAAATAAATTGGTTGAACGATAAAACATTATTAAATATCTAATTTTTACAATATTACCCAGACATTCTTAAAAATGAGTATATTTAAAAGAAAAGAAAACAAAGAAATGTTATATTCGATATTGATTACATTATTCAGCATTTATTTTGAATTCACACGTAATAAATAAATTGTAATAAATCGTTATTAGCATTAATTGTAGAATATCAATTCTTCCACGAAGTAATTTCGTTATTTTTCCATATTAATTTCTTCAGACATTATTTCAATTCCTATCCCAGTGGCTTTGACTTTGTCTTTATTTCTTCTCCAAATCCTTTTACATTTTACATTCCAATTGCTCACTCACTGTGAAACCACATTCACTAGATATAGGGAAACATCTCGTAAGAGCTACCGCAAAATCTCGTCTATGCCTTCATTATTAAGCTTTAAATGTGGTCATCATTAGAATTCTGTTAGCTTTCTTTTCTTTCCATCATATCAGTAAAAGTGATACGCTTTTGTTTCAAGATTCTTATAAAATCTTTTATATTTTTATTTTTTTTTACTAATGTTATATCTAGTTCCACCAGCCCAACCCTTCACAGCTCTAACTCGTCATAACACGTACACAGGGTCGAATCGTCTTCATAACCCTCGTATTCCATTCGTAAGGAGGTTGTTTCACTCAGAGGTTATCTTCCCTGGATCTGTTAAGTCGTGACAGACATCTGAAAGGATGCTTCTCCGATTCCTAAAATCTTAACCTCTTCAAGAAACAGCTCAGATGATGACGTGCCGTAAGATTATTGAACGATTTTCGACTGGCAATAAATGGTCAGGATTCGACGCCAGATAAGTATTTTGGATGTTGAAGGAAGAACGTCCTCTTGGCTCTGCATAATCTTCTTAACTCCAATTTCACTCCCAGCTGCTCTTCTTTATATGACACATCCTTTAAGGGCGTTAGCAATCTAGAGTAGAAATTATTTTTTAATCATTTCATCCCAAGCAAGGTGGTAATGACACTAGGACGCAAGAGGTTACAGGAAGTGAAAGAGAATGAGAAGACTTTACCGAGGAGAAAGAACAATAAAAGAACAGAATTCAGGAAGACAGAAGATAGCAATTGGCGTTGTATTTACATTTTTGAAGATTGTAGTTGGCAGGGAAGTAAGAAATCGAAATGGCGTTCCACAGGCGAGAAGTAAGAGAAAAGAAATTACAAACTAGAATTAAAATTAAAACGGTGAGGGCATGTAAACCAATTTAGTGGCATGCTTAAATTGATACAGTCGAAGTATCAAGGAAGAAAGCTCCTCAGAACAATCGTCATGAAAATATTTGTATTTTCTTTTCTTATACTTATTTATTTCGTCTTTATAATGCAAGCTACTATTTAGGCTGGAATAAAAGGGTGGGTTGGAATAAAATGGTAGGCTGGAATAAAATGGTAGGCTGGAATAAAAGGGTAGGTTGGAATAAAAGGGTAGGTTGGAATAAAAGGGTAGGTTGGAATAAAATGGTAAGTTGGAATAAAAGGGTAGGTTGGAATAAAAGGGTAGGTTGGAATAAAAGGGTAGGTTGGAATAAAAGGGTAGGCTGGAATAAAATGGTAAGTTGGAATAAAAGGGTAGGTTGGAATAAAAGGGTAGTTTGGAATAAAATGGTAGGTTGGAATAAAAGGGCAGGTTGGAATAAAAGGGTAGGTCGGAATAAAAGGGTAGGTTGGAATAAAATGGTAAGTTGGAATAAAAGGGTAGGCTGGAATAAAAGGGTAGGTCGGAATAAAAGGGTAGGTTGGAATAAAAGGGTAGTTTGGAATAAAATGGTAGGTTGGAATAAAAGGACAGGTTGGAAAATTCATTGAAAATTAATTTGTTTTCAGAAAAATATAAGTGAAAGAAGGTTACAATAAAAGGAGAGTTCGGAGAAACGGACAGTTTTTTTTTTTTTTAAAGTAAGGTTCATTCTTTACAAGGCGCGGGGGCCACTCGAAGTAGAGGGTTACGTTAGGCGGTAATCTGTGCGGACAGGAGTGGAAGATAACAGTTAACCCTAGCCTTGAACAGGTTAAGATTGTAGCGATCGGGAAAACATCCTCTTGGGAGTCGGATCCACAGAGCAGTAGTTCTCTGGAAGAAGCAGTTCGTGTGGAACTTATTTCCCACCGAAGGAATACAGAGGGAGTTTGGCTTTCTACAATGTACGTGGCATGGCAGGTCCTTGAGGCGAATGTTTGAACTGTCAAAACCAGCGAATGTCGTTCTTCCGAGCACTTTCCGTAGACGTAGTGATAGATCAGCGAGGATCTTACCACATCTCGCCTGTGGGAGAGAAGTTGGAGGGTGGAGAATAAGTCGTCACCCACAAGGGTTCGTAGAGGCTTTTGGACTCTATCAAGGCTTGAGAGTGAGGTTTGGGAACCTCCTGTTTATATATGACAACAGTACTCCATTTTTAGCCTAATCTTGCTCTTGTAAAGTTAGAAGATAATAGGAGGACTCAAGTACTTACTGGAGGGTACAAAGAACTGACCATTTTACCTGCATCCTTATGCACGAGTTCCACTTTGGAGAAAAGTGAAAAACAGTGGGTAAGTTGGAGAAATGAAAAAAATAATTAAATAGCTGCGAGAGTATACATTTCTGGCCGGTTTTTCAAGTGGGGAAAGTCGATGCTGGTTTTACTCATTAATAAAACGCGGTCATATTTCCAGACGAGATTAGAATTTGCAGACGTTTTCAGTGATCTTTTTAAGATGGAACCGTTTTCGTCGTTATTGCATCTACAATTTGTGCTCACATTAACTTTACAAACAGCCACCGGAAATGAGGTTGCGAAAGTCATTGCTGGGATGTCGGCGACCGTCTCTTTCTCAGGTTAAACTTACGTCTTCTAAAAGCATTAACGTTTCGCAACATCAGCTATGAAACACACCTCGGAGAGTTAACATATGAAAGCAGTCAAGCGATACGAACGTATTACAAATGTCTGCTATCTCCAGTATAGTTTAAAACTACGTTTCCAATTCTTAATACCATTTTACGCAGTAGTTTTAAGGGTGGGCTTTCCCGTTGGTTTGGATCTAGTAAATTTGCAACGTGTTTTATTGCTGAAAGGTTACCGGGGTTAACAGTTGTATGGACAGGTATTGTAGTAGGAGAAATCTAATCGTTATGGAGGGGGATAGGATAACTAACGCAATTCGATGTTTTCTTTTATTTTATTTATTGCCTACGCCCAGATTATTATCAGCACAATGGTTTAGACAAGAAGATGTTTGAGATTCAGCTAAATAGTAAGTACAGTAGGGCAGCTTTTTCCGAGGCTTTAGATTCCTTCCTTGATGCCCGAATCTCATTTCGCAGCCAAAAAGTGCTAACTGGGTATTTATTTTTAAGACGTGATTTTACCTGGTCGTTAATTTCAGTCTAGGAAGCCCCCCGTTTAGCGATGCCGTATAAATCAGCGAACTGGCTGCATACATAGCTATTGTGCCTAGTCTATAACATAGTTTTGTAATGGTTGCTGATCCTGCAAGTAGATTCACTCACCTTTGACAAGATTTGGTTTTAATCCTGGTGTGTGTTTAGCCACTCTCCTCGGGATAAAAGCCTGATGGGCATACCAATTTCATCGCAGGTTCGTGAATTTAATGATATAATAATTGCGAGTTTAATCCTTGGGCAAGACAGAATGAACTTGAACTCAGTGGAAACATTTATTTGATATGATTGGTTAAATTTCTACGACTTATCAACCCTTTTCATTTTATTTAAAGCCAGAAAATATTTTTATATTGAAATAAGCTTTTTTAGATAATAATTGTTTAATGATAAAATTCTTACTAATTAACCCACAGCTGGGGGAGAATAGGTGGCTGCATGCCTTTCCTAAGTTTATTAGCCCGTAAATGAGCATAACGAACCGGGAACTGGAACTCTCTTCTCCGATTAACAATCTTGAGTCATTGTGATTTAATATATACGTAGTTAATGTTTATGTAATTTAAATTCGGTATATTTTGTCAGTAATTGTTACTCTTGTAAACTCATCTTATTAAAAAGAATAGACATTTTATGTATATTAAACTTATTCATCTTTTTTTTTTCGAGGATGCAAATAAATTTGTTGAATCGTTTTCTACATTTTATCATGATGTTGCGGGTTATTTAAAGCCAGAAAATATTTTAGATTGTAAGCCTTTTTTTGGAGATAATTATTATTATAAATCGTGGGCCCAACACATATGTCTTCAACCCTGTCATAATGGACAAACTATAAGGTTTCATATCATGAAAGCAAGCATTCAACTTTGCTGTCCTGATGTGAGCCACAAAACCATGAAGATGATTGCTATTTTTGTCTAACAAATAAAACTGGTTTCAATGCTCAATAAATTTCGGTAACAAAGAAAAGAATACTGAACTGTTACGTGACATCTGTCCTTCTTTACGGCAGCGAATGTTGGACGATTTCCTCAAAGATGAAGAAGAGTCTCGAGGATGCTAAGGATATCATGGACCGAGCGTGTGAGCAACGATGAGATCTTAGAGAGGTTGCAAAAAAGGAGGAGGCTCATACTTAAAAGATCTCAGTCTTGCCTCAGTTATGAGACAGCTACACCCCCAGAACATAATGATCTTATTCATGCATCATATGAAGAATTACGTTCATAGGAAAAATCTGCCATGTCGGTCTTTTGAAGACAATAGCTCCACTGGAAGATCTGAATGACCTCGCCCGTGATTTTTACGTACCTAAGCAGCAATCGGAGCACCTGGCATCCCGGCTTAAGCATTGGGTCCTGGTCATGGCAAATGTAAAGACTACCAATTTCAGGACACGAAAAAGGACTTCGCCTCATTCTTCGCCTCATTCTTCGCCTCATTCTTCGCCATGGAAAACAGATTGTGCTACTGCAATGGGTCTCTGGCTTGTTCACCTTCCTTGACTTCCCACACAATTCTCAAATTGGCCTCCTTTTGCAGACTCTTCCAAGCGAAGTCTGAAGGCTCTACTCCTACACAATGGCAATACATATCCCAACATTCCCATTGCCTACTCAGTCCATCTGAAGGTGTCGTATAACAATATGGAGCTCATTTTGGAATCTGTCAAGGACAAGTAGTACCAGTGTACTCTCTGTGGGGGAGTTACTGCCATGGCCCTCAAGAGGATGCAAGCGGGCTTCACGAAGTGCTGTTGGTTTTTCTAGGACAGTCGGGTTGTGTCTAAGCACTACGGGCAGAAAAACTGAGTGTCTAGGAGCTATTTCCTGCCTGGCGAAACCAGTGTCAAATGAAAATCATCTGATGTACATGAACAATGTGCTTCTTCCTCCTTTTCATATCAATTCTAATCAAGAATTTCATGAAGTCCCAGGACAAAAATGGTGCTTGACTTCTAACACCTAAACATTCTATTCTCCTCTCTCAGTTCTTCTAAGTATCTTCGTCGGACATCAGATCCGAGAAGTACTAAAGGATAAGGTATTTGAAGAGCTTATCTTAAATTAACTGGGAGCATAGGAAGCATTTGTCAATCTGCCATGGCTTCCTTGGTAACTCACAAGTATTAGATTATCAAGAATGTATCGAGAAGAAGTTACAGGCTTATGAGGATATGGGATGCCGAATGTCACTCAACATTCACTTTCTCCATTCCCACTTTAACTTGTTCTATCAAAATCTCAGAGCAGTGAGTGATGATCATGGTGAAAGGTTCCACCAATATATAACTAAGATGGAAAGAAAATATCAAGGCAAGTGGAACCCCAGCATGAAGGGGAACTTCTACTGGATGAAATCGTAAAAAAAAAAACTGGCTTCTGAGTACCTGCTGTACTATGATGTGTATGTATGGTATTACCAAACTGATTTACTTACGTCAATACTCTGTCTTTATGCTTGTTTATTCTGTAACATGCCTTTGTAATAGATAAAATAAACACTTATTTATATGCTGTGTAATAGAAATGTGATACGTGAAAGGAAAACGACTAAAGATAAGACAGCAAAACTGTTCAGAAATATGAATTCACCACATAAAAATTAGTTAAAAACACGTATTCTCATGTTGGCTTCAGATAAAATTGTAAAGATATGGAAAGAAATAAAGAAAGATAGAAATAAATAAGTAAATAAACAAATAGATAATTATAAATAAAAAGAAAGGATGAAAGAAAGAATCAAATAAATAATTAGATAATAGATAGAAAGAAAGAAATGAAGAAAGAAAGAAAGAAAGAAAGAAAGAAAAAGAGAGGAAGAAATAAATAAACAAATAAATAATTAGATAAATAAAGAATGAAAGAAATAAAGAGATGAATAAATGCATAAAGAAAGAGAGAAAGAAAGAAAGGAAGAAAGAAAGAAAAGAAAGAAAAGAAAGAGAGAAAGAAAGAAAAGAAAGAAAGAACGAGAGAAAGAAAGAGAGAAAGAAAGAAAGAAAGAAATAAACAAATAAATAATTAGATAAATAAAGAATGAAAGAAATAAAGAGATGAATAAATGCATAAAGAAAGAAAGAGAGAAAGAAAGAAAGAAAGAAAGAGAGAAAGAAAGAAAGAGAGAGAGAAAGAAAGAAACAAACAGAGAAAGAAAGAAAGAAAGAAAGAAAGAAAGAAAGAAAGAAAAAGAGAGGAAGAAATAAATAAACAAATAAATA
>OZ010580.1:112261035-112311035 GCA_963932145.1 Acanthosepion lycidas | reverse complement strand
TATTAGGTTGGTGCAAAAATAATGACGTAATAATGTCGTTTTTTGACGTTAAAAAATATGTCAAAAAACGAGATTATTACGTCATTATTTTTGCACCAACCTAATATATATATATATATATATATATATATATATATATATATATATATATATATATATATATATATATCCAAGTATATGATTGGTGTATACGGAATAAATTACAATAACCAACAATTACTATTCTTAAAAGAGTGCTCAATACAGAGTAGAGCAGATATAATTATTTATTTAAAAATGATAACATAAATATGTTATAAAATCACTACAAAAATAGCCATTTTGTTTCAACACCTCCGGTGTCTTATCAAGTGATGATGCTGAATGTAAAATAAATGGTTTTAAAAGTTACAAATTAATAAAGGATTAATTGATTGAATAAATTACAGACATTATGTCTGCTAATTTTTAATAAAATCGTTTCATACTCATGAATAACACTCCATGTATTGATGTTAAATATGAGAGAAACGTGCTATAGCTGTTTAAATTTCTTTTATTTTCATTTCCCAAGTACTTTCGATTTCCTTTCATGATCATCTTCATGCGTGCAAGTGGTACAAAACTATATTGTTGGTCATTAGTATAAATATATATATATATATAAAGATGTACGTTGTTATCCATTATCGTAATTTTTTCATTATGCTTTTAAATGCAAAACGGTTGACAATGTGCCGAGTGTTCATTAGAACGTGAAAAAATTATCCATTATGGAATTTTGTTATAATGTCATGGTCACGCGCGCATTAAAGCATGAAAAAAATTTCAGAACATTACTGCAGTATTCAGAGCACCCTTTAATATTTTAATATAAATTTTTACTATAATAATATAGTATTTGTAATCTAGATTTGTTGTTTTCATGGTATAGGATAGTTGTTCAGTGATTAGTAATTTTTTATATTGTGAATACGGACAGGAATGCTGTTGTAGATGTCTCGCAATGGACGAATGATCAGACATGTGTAGTGTAAACCTTCTTGCTAGTGTATTTGTTGTATACCCAACATATATTTGTTTTTGTCGGAGATACATTCACCCTAGGGAGATTTCAATTGGTATATAATGTTGGTTTTATGTAATACATGGGTTAGTAGGGAGGAGTTATTGTGGATAATTAAATCTGTTGTATTGCATTTTTTATAATATATGATTAATTTTATTTTTTATTATTGTCCTCATTTTTGCTACTATCAGTATTTTGTCCAGTATGCCTCCAGGTGTATGTGCGATCCGGGTAACCTACAGTAAATTTTGAAGTGAACCCTTTTTCTCGTTCCACTGCCCATGTCTAGGAATATATCTACTCGTTCTTATTTTAGTACTGTTACTGTTCGTCCACTGATTGCAATAATAGATATTAATATTTTGTTTGTGTGTATTCGCGTGTGTGTTCGCGTGTGTATTGGATGTCTCACTTTCTAATTTTTAATAATTAGAAGGGGGCCTCACTTTGCCGAAGTACCAAGTTAGAGAGAGTTGTTTGCCCAAACTACATATAGTAATGGACTTAGTAGGATTATATATATATGTAACGTAATAATTAAAAAAAATACAGTGTATTTATTTTTGCCTGTTTAGCTCTGCAACGGTGAGATGCAAACAGGGGATGCAAATACTGTTTGACCAAAGAATGATTGTTCGGGGTAGACAGATGGAGCCCTGTATCCTCGTGGTAGAAGTTGCTCCAGGTTTTTCTCGGCCAACAGTCGAATACCAATAATATACAAACTGAGTGAAATGGGAAAATTATGGACCTCTACAACTAATAAAAGACAGTGCTGCCGGTGATGGTAACCACCCATTGGAATATTGTATCAAATAATATTTGAATTCAACGAACTAGGCAATATACCATGCATACCATGAGGTTACGTAGTCATCGACTAGCATAACAGATATTGGCCCTCTGGTATCGGCGATTGAACTTCAGCCTGATCAAAAGTCATTGGTATTGGAAGCTGTAAAACTAGCTTTCTAGAGTTTGTTCAAATGAATCATATTTCCGGCCTTTTTGAGCTGATTGCTTCTATAACTTTACCGTTTTCAAGGCGAATAAAAATACGAGTTTAAATGTTTCAATGTTTTATTGTTTGTTCAGTTCTGGACTTAACAGTGTTTAGCTTTCAAGCCGGGCCGGTGTAAGATCTCGTACCCCACGAATCTATGATACCCGAAAATTTATTATACACCCCTCCAGAATCTATGATACCCCCAATCTACGAATACGCCCTTCGAATCTATGATAGGGGGGAATCCACTCTACTTCATCTCAATTTTCAGAAGGTAGTATTATAACCTAATTATGTACAATAATGGATCATATACAATATAGGCAAACAATTCAACTGGAAAAATTGAAAATAAATACAATGTATCTAAATGAAAATTAGAGACCTGTCATAATAGATCATTCCATCTTAAATAAATCAATTTTTTGCGGCAGTTTTTAACATCAACTTGAGAATTTTCTTGTTAAAAAGTTGAACAATTTTAATACATTCAACATTATTGATAAAAACAATGAGAATTTTATATAGTTTTTTTTTTTTCAAGACTAAGCATGAGCAAAACAAATTTACAGATTTGAACAACCCCTCCTCCCAGAATTACGTCAAAATTTGCAAAAATTATCATCCTTTAATAGTTTCATTTAGCTTAATTTATGATGTATGTAAATGTAGGTAGAAAAAAAGCAGATGTTGACCAGATAGTGAGAGTTACAAAGCATTGCATGGGTTCCAAAACGGTCGGGGTGTTTAGGAGTAGTATGCACCAGCCCTGCTGCTCAGCCATTGTTTTAGATGTATGGGTTGAGTAATGTACTATAAAAATCTGTGAATATCAGCCTGCTTTAAAGATTTTAAAATTCCTATTTTAATTGGTAATAATATTGCTTGTATTCGAATTTACAAACTATGAAATTTATTCATTAATATATTTTTGCATTAGATAGTCAAGTTAAATATCAATAGGTGCTGAAAAGTTCTTGGCTTGACTCATTTTGATGATGAAACTTGAGAGGTTTGGTGAGGAAGTGTTAAAGAAACTTAAAGACGTCCTAAATACATCTCAATTTTCATAAGGTAGTATTCATATAAAATACAAATTTAATTGTAACCTAATTATGTACAATAATGGATCCTATGAAATGTAGGTAAATAACTCAACTTGAAAGAAATACAATATATCTAAATACAAATTAGAGACATGTCATAATAGACCATTCCATCTTAAATTAATCAATAATCTTTTGAGGCAATTTTTAACATCAACTTGAGATTTTGTTAAAATGTTGAATAACTTTAGCACATTCAATATTATTGATAAAAAATAGTGAATTTTAGTGTTTTTTCGAGACTTCGCATGAGTAAAACAATTACCTGGATTTGAACAAAAAAGAACCCAGAATGTCGTCAAAATCCGCTAAAATTTTGCATCTTTAAATAGTCAGTTTTGCTTAGTTTCATTTGTAATGTATATAAATGTAGATAGAAAAAACAAGCAAGTGTTGGTAAGATAGCGAGGGTCACAAAGTAAGGCTCAGGGCTCCCAATCAGCCTTCCTTACTTATCGGGGTCTTGAGAGTAGTACGCACCAGCCCTGCTTTCAGGTTTTTTTTTCGACCGTGTATCTGCTTATCACGAAAATTTAAGAGACTCTCTTATCGCTATGAGGTGGGTCGCTTATATAACTTCCTTCATTAGGTTTTCATGCGTGAGCACATCCTAAGAACAGCTAGGTTAACTACCTGTTTACATGTCGGAGGTAGCCACTGACGTTCAGTGAGGTGCAACACTGCGATTGGTGTCTATAATGTTACCTTTCCAGGTCAACCCTCTAATGCACCTAGATACTCTGGTGTGACACTGAGTTCAAATCTACTTTCGAATTAGCTAAGGTGCACCTAGAACATATTGAGGATACCACAAATTAACTCCTCTTAGAACAAAGTTTCCTTATTGACAGTTTGCTTCAGACCATCTAAAATGTCCTAGCCTGAATCACAGTGGACGGACAGTTGTGTATTGGAATTTTGCGTCCCGGACTATTGCGTACCAGACAAATGCGTCTCTGGATAATTGCGTACCTCTGATAATTTTTTGAAGTTACCATTTTTTTTTAAGTTGTTTAATATAGAAATTTGCAAACCGATAGCTTTAATTACCCTAAACAAGCAGAAACGTAGTTGTCATAATTAAAAAAAGTGAGAAAAATTTCTTTTTTGAAGCAGGCGAAAATTAAGCTAGCAATTTCAGTTCCCTCCAACAGTACGTACAACAAACTTCTAATAGATTTTGGATTTCGTAGATCATATTTTTATTTGGAACCCATGGCTAAGTTCCGAAAATCATACACTGGTGGACGAGGAAAATTATAGATACCACATAAGAAAAACGTCGATAAAACAAAAAAAAAATAGTGGCGATGTGTAGAGCGATTTTGCAACACTGTTAATCTGTCGTTACATTTTAAACAAAAATAAACTTAATTTTTTTTATATTTTATCCTTTTTCAAAAAAAAAAAAAGATTATTACTTATACTTTTTTTCCAAAATTTATGGTAATTACCTTTAAAAGTTTCACAAATTTCCAGAGGTACGCACTTTGTCTAGGGACGCAAATGTCAAGTACGCAACTATCCTTGAACCCTTGAATCACATACTGAGTTCGTGTGAGGAAGTATCAACACAGGTCAGCAATGCATTGTGTAAGCTGGAGGTAGTTATGTAATGATGCAATCTAACGACAACACGTGACCGCGGAGTCTGGATCGAAAAGTGTGTCATATACAGGTCTGCTTGAAAACAAATGGCGCATTTATGCTTGCCATATTTCTCAGTGGATTTTTATTCAATAAGATCCAAAAAAGCACTCAATTTTGTAGAAAAAATAGTTCCAGAAGGTTGCCATGTTTACAGTTGGTAATAGTTTCATCCAAGTGTCTCTAGAAATAGTCGGTTAACGTCTATTTACTACATTGGCTCCCACGCTCGCCAGATTTAAACCCCATTAAGTATGTATGAAACATATTCCTGACCACACTAAATTCTCTGCAGTCACATCCAATAAACACAGTGGAACGCTAGAGAACAGATAAAGCTCTGCAAGGAGACCAACGCTTTGAAGGCTCAATGCCATGTCACGTAAGGGGTGTTGTTCAAGCGAAAGAAAAATTAACACGTGATTGGGTAGCTGTCTCAGTTTTGTTTTAAATGATCGATGTTGAGTGGAATTTTAGAGGAATATTCCATTAATATTTTGCTATCGATTTATACTACATAAAATTTCTACCATCGTAACTATAGTCATGAGGGTAGAAATGTTCCCACCTATAAAATAACTTCATACAAACGTTTCGCCTGGATAGTTTATATAAATTTGATAAACCTAGAATAGAATTTTTTATTCGGTCGAGCTAATTCAGACATTCATGAGTATATCACGCCAACTATGACGGTCCTGTATCAAGGTCGGAATGTCATTAGTGCGGCATTCTGTGTCATAACATAATTAGTCAATGCAGGCGATTGCTGCTCGACTAACCAGTTTGTGCCATAGCTAAGTGCTCAGAACCGTCAATCATTCGCAAGTTCTTGTTTTACTCGCCAGCAGTGTCCTGCAAAGCACACTCTACGTTCACGTAAGATTGTAAAAATATCAGGGATGGGTTCGTAGAGATGTGAATGTTGTCTCCAAGAGATCTTAAGTATAGATCTCAGTTGCAGGTTCCATCAAGCTTAGACTCTGGGGTTTTAGCTAATGTCCAGGGAGTGGCACCATACATTTACAAATGTGTAAATATCATATTTGTGTTCTATCCTTCAGCACGTGGGAAATAGGGGTTCTCCACAACGTCGCTCAAAGATTATTGAGCCGTAATCAACAAGTCAATCAACCGGATTAAGAAGTTCTTTGCGAAGTGGATCGAGCCGGTAACTTTTCAGTACTCTCCTTTTTATTAAACATAATTCTTATAGCACAGAGTAGCAACTCTGCGTTGTCGTGTGGCACCTAGTGCAGATCGTATTCCCTGGCTTGTGAGACTATTTGATATTGATCCACTGCTAGAAGACGTATGATGGTTAATGAGCCTAGTTTAGACTGGCACAGAATTCAAAATATGGGTGGTACCCAGTAGCATCTGTCTGCGAGACTAGCTTGTTAATGCTCGCCTCCGTAACAAATTAAACCTGCCTGTCTTGCGCCATGGCTAGGTGCCCAGAGCAGTAGATCATTCGCAAGATCTTGTTTTGCTCGCCAGCAGTGTCCTGCAAAGCACATTATACGTTCACGTAAGATTGTAGCCATATCTATTTATCTATGTATATCTATGTCCATAGAACTGTGATTTAATTGGATGTTATCTCCAAGAGATGTTAATTTTAAATCTCACCGTCCTAGTGTATATTCCGTCAAACTTGGACTCAAGGGTTTTAGTTAATGTCCAAGCAGTGGCACCATACATTAAACTGCCTTCACAGTGGTGCTAAAGAATCTCCGTTTGAAGTTGTCTGATAGTTCTGATTTCCAGATTACGTCCATTTTATTCAAAAGAGAAGATTATTTGAAAGATAATAAGTCTGCCTTACGAAATAAACCGTACAGAGAGAAATATTGCAGAAAATAATGTAGTCGAGCTAATACTTGTATTTTTACATAAGGGTATTGAATCGAAATCTACAGGGTGCGATGAGTAAATTGTCACCATTCTATATTTATAATTTCGCGCATGCGTGTTGTTTTTTTTTTTTTATTTTATCGATTATAGTAAGTTCAGTTGGGCACCGTCGAAGAAGAACACAACGATGCAATTCACACCACCAGAAATTTGGAAATGGTAACCCGTACTGCTCGGGATTCACGTCGGAAGCTCCAATACGAACATTTCAAAGTGTTTGGGTGTCAACCCGAGGACAGCGCAGAGGATTCGGAAAGAGTTGGGCGAGTCTAATAGTGATTACGAATAAGAAAAGAACTCCAGAATTTGTTGGTGAGAGCCTCAGACTCAATACAGAGACCTACATCAAGTGACTTGAGGAGATAGTGCTGCCCTGGGTCAAGAGGATGGCAGCTAGGAGGAGTCTATACCTGACAACAGGACTATGCACCATGCCACACAGTCAGGAGAGTCCAGTCATGACCGTCAGGCAATTTCTGTGACCTGGCCACTTAACTACCCAGACTGCAACCCCCTGGATTATTATGTGTGGGGCGCAGATTAGCAAGAGATCAACAAAATCTTTGTATCACCAAAGATGAAGTGAAGGCAAAGATTAGGGCAGCATTCACAAACTTAAAGAAGGAGACCGTCCAGAAGAGTTGCAGGAGAATCTGAAGTTGTCTGGAGGCCGTGGTTGATGCCAATGGCGATTCTATTAGATAAATTTACTCTTTACTATTTCAAGATATTTTTGTGCAATTTTAGTAGATAAATCTGTTAAAATGAGATGTCAATATTATTTTCATTTTTGCGTAATTTATACGACAATTTATCCATCGCACACCAGTTTAGTTGACACTGAGCTTTAGCTTGGCGACACAGGCTTATTGCATATTGACATTGTGGACTTTTATGAGTTTTTGCGACAATTCGACCGACAACAGACGATGGTCCTGTAAAATAGGTATTGTTAAAAAAAAAAAAAAAAAATAGTGAAAGAGACAAAGAAGAAAACAAATGAAAAGAAATAAACCGGATAAAAGAGAAAATAGGTGATAAAAAAAAAGAAATCTAAAAAAAAAAGAAAGAAATCTAAAAAAAAAGAAAGAAATCTAAAAAAAGAAAGAAATCTAAAAAAGAAAGAAATCTAAAAAAAGAAAGAAATCTAAAAAAAAGAAAGAAATCTAAAAAAAATGAAAGAAATCTAAAAAAAAGAAAGTAATCAAAAAAAGAAAGAAATCTAAAAAAAAAGAAAGAAATCTAAAAAAAAATGAAAGAATTCTAAAAAAAGAAAAATCTAATAAAAGAAAAATCTAAAAAGAAACAAAGAAATCTAAAAAAAGAAAGAAATCTAAAAAAAAAATGGAAGAAATCAAAAAAAGAAAGAAATCTAAAAAAAAGAAAGAAATCTAAAAAAATGAAAGAAATCTAAAAAAGGAAAGAAATCTAAAAAAAGGAAAGAAATCTAAAAAAAAGAAAGAAATCTAAAAAAAATGAAAGAAATCTAAAAAAACAAAAAAATCAAAAAAAGAAAGAAATCAAAAAAAGAAAGAAATCTAAAAAAGAAAGAAATCTAAAAAAAGAAAGAAATCTAAAAAAAAATAAAAGAAATCTAAAAAAAGAAAGAAATCAAAAAAAGAAAGAAATCTAAAAAAGAGAAAGAAATCTAAAAAAAAAGAAATCTAAAAAAAAATGAAAGAAATCTAAAAAAGAAAGAAATCTAAAAAAAAGAAAAATCTAAAAAAATGAAAGAAATCTAAAAAAGAAAGAAATCAAAAAAAGAAAGAAATCTAAAAAAAGAAAGAAATCTAAAAAAAAGAAAGAAATCTAAAAAAGAGAAAGAAATCTAAAAAAAAGAAAGAAATCTAAAAAAAAATGAAAGAAATCTAAAAAAGAAAGAAATCTAAAAAAAAGAAAAATCTAAAAAAAATGAAAGAAATCTAAAAAAGAAAGAAATCAAAAAAAGAAAGAAATCTAAAAAAAAATGAAAGAAATCTAAAAAAAAGAAAAAAGTAAACGAAAGACAAAGAAGGAAAACGTGAAAGAGATAAAATAAAGAAAATAAATCGGAAAAGAAGAATAACGAAAACAATGACAAGAATAAATTTGAAGCGAACGACTGAAGACAAAAGAAGAAAATTCAAGAAGATTGAAAAAGAAAAGAAGAAAAAGAAGAAAGATAAATAAAATTAAGAAGAAAACTATGGAAATTAAATGAAAGGAAGAAAAAGGAGTAAAACTTGAAAGACAAATAACAAATAAAAAAGAAACGAGTAAGGGCTGAAAGAAAACAATAATGAAGGAAAAGATACGAAAAAGCTAAAAGACAATGGAAAAGAAGAAGAGAAACTGAATGAAAATTGAAAAGAAGAAGAAGAAAAGGACGGAAGAGAGCTATAAAAAAAAGAAAGAAAGGACGGAAGACAGTTGTAACAAAGAAAAGGCTGAAAGACAACTGAAAAGAAGAAAATGATCAAAGACAAGAAGAAAGAGGAAGAAAAAGAAGAAAAGGGCAGAAGGGAGTTGTGAAGAAGAAAAGGCTGGAAGACAACTGAAAAAAGGAGGAAAAAGAAGAAAAGGCGGCAGACATCTGCAAAGAAGAAAAAGACGAAAAGGATGAAAGATAAGTGAAAAGAAAAAGAAAAGGTGAAATCAGAAAAGAAGAAAAAGAAGAAAAGGACCAATGAGAAGAAAAGATGGAAACGACAGATGACAGTTGTTATGACGAAAAAGAATTAAAGATTAAAAGAAAAGTGAAAAGAAGAAGAAGAAAAGACCGGAAGAGATTTTTCCTCTAGGATTGGGATAATCGATTGAATCTGATTGAGTCACTTTGTAAATACACTAACTGCGAAAATAATGATAGGAATGAAGGGGGGAAAGAGATTAGCGACAAAAAGTAAAATAGCTAGAATGAAAGAAGAATACGTCATATCGATTATATCTATATGTTTGTATGCGGGGAATAAGTAGGGGGGAATAAATCACTAAGTAATAGCAAAAAGAATGAGATATCAAAAAAGATTTCTGGGGGAAATTTTGAGTTTATTGACAAAACAGATGAATACAATTCCGAGCTTAGATCGTTTAATAAATAAATAAATCAAAGTCAGGAGGAGAAAGAAAGAAAGAAAGAAAGAAAGAAAGAAAGAAAGAAAGAAAGAAAGAAAAAGAAAGAAATGGATAGAGATGGGAAGAAATAGAGGTTATAATTAAAAAATAAACCCAAAGAAAAAAAAAAAAGAATGAAAGAAAATGTGAAAAATAGTAAAAAAAAAAAAAAAAAAGGCAACCAAGAAAGAAAAATAAAGCCATAATTTAACGAAAGAAAAGATCTAAAATAAAAGCGTAATGGCGGAAGAATGAAAGAGATCCTAATTCTCGTTTAAACAAACACACAAGAAAGAGTAACAGAAGAATCAATCTATGAAGATAATTGAAGAAGTAGGCGGAAGTAAAGAAAGAAAAAACACAGAAGGAAAATACTGAAGTAAAATAGAAAAACGTATTTAAACAGTAATTAACTAAAAAAATGAATTGAAGCAAGCATAATAAATCGAACGAGGAAAGAGTAAGAACTTGAAAGGAACGAAACAAGAACGATTTATCGAAGGAAATGAAAAAAAAAAGAAATAAATAAAAAAGGCAATTTATTGAAACATGTTCTAAAGAAGGAGACAGAAAGGAAAAGGAAAATGACGGAATAAGAAAGAACAAGTGAAGATTAACAAAATGAGTTGACATGCATTACATGGCGGCCATCTTTGGCGACAAAAAACTGTTTATGCTTTGGCTAATATCCTACGTCATCGACAAATGGGCGCCATTGGGCCGAGCTCATCGTCCGAATCATATAATAAGTTGGTGCCATTCACATAATGATAAAACAAATTCGTACCGTCACAGACCGTGGCGGGAAATGACATGAATTTCTTTTTAGATTCTGCAAACAAGTTTTACACACGAGCACCGAATAAAACAAGTCTTAAAATCAAACAACATGTACTGTCTGTTTTAAAAAAATTCTTGTATTTTTCCAGTTTTGTATACCTAAATCAAAATTATGGACAAACTGTCCAATGTTTTTGTTCCTTTTTGTTCAAGTACTTTCGAACGTCTCAATCAAGAACTGAATGTTGTCAGTATGAGAGACATTTTCTTGTCTACATCATAGTATTATTTAGAAAGTTACAATTCAAATTTAATTCAATTATACGACTGTCATGACGCCATGTTTTAAACTCTTTCACAGAGTTTGATTGTGTCGGAATTTTCCTATCGCCTATGTTATACGCATTATTCTTACTTAATGTACAAATTAAATATTTTATATACACTTTAAAACACCTTCTCGTGCGGTTTATTTAATGACATTTTTATAAGTTTCCAGTCATTTGAACGATACGGTTATAAGTGAATTTAAATTCAAGGTTTCTGAAGATGTCAAAACAACAAAATAAAAATCCGGAATAATTATCAGATTCTACTTAAAAGTCCTCATAATTTGTAACTATCAATATTTATATGAAGACGAGAAATACACTGAAAATACATTTAAGCACTTCCAATATCCTAATTATTTCATATTCAATGCGAAACAAGAAGCTTGTAAAATATTTCAAAATAGAAGAGTGAACCATTCTGATAAACCCAATGAATGAAAATATATTATTTTATCTACCAAATCTATCACAATTACAAGTGAAAAGAATTTATCTAGGCTTAACATAAAAGTTGTTATAAATATTATTAAAGCAATAACAGGCTTAATTAATGCAAAATAAAATAATAATAAGCTAAAATTTGAAGGAACAATTTACTCTATCATCTATCATCTGTAATGATAGCTAAAAGGAATACATGGGATAAACTTCAAGGAATTTAAGTAAAAGATTATATGAACATAAAAGGGATATTTTATAAAACAACACACTAAATGCAATAGTAGTAGTATCTGGCTTAATCAGTTTAACTACAATTTCAATGTTACTTTAATTTCTTGTTTAGAAGAAAGCAAATTAATAACAAAAGTGACAAAAAATAAACAAAAGAAACGTGCTAGTCTATATACACATAAATATATTAAAAGGAAAATCTGAAGAGTTTAAAATGTCAACGTCTTCTCCCTTTCATGATTATTTGTACTTACATCAACGTAAATATCACTCTAATCTGATGAAGTCCTAGAAGACGAAACGCGTCACACGAAAATGTTTACCAATTTGTCATTAATTTTCCCAATATATATATATATATATATATATATATATATATAGGGTGGATCAAAAATATTTTTACAAACTTTCGGGTCGGGTTCCTTAAACCAAAACGATAACAAAATCTATATAAACATACGTCCTCAAATCTTTTGTTTTTGAGTGATTAAAGAAAGTTTACGCTAGATAGCCCTGTGTTGTCATCTGGACTAAGTTACATTTGTCATTCGTGTACATTTGTGCCTGGTATGTATTCAGCGTTTAACGTGTGTAGTAGTGAGTTAACTTAGAAGTGTTCCGTTTAATAATGGCAGAATATTCATATCGTGTGCAGGCATATATGATTTTTACATACGGTCTCCCTGATGGTATTGGACGCTAGGGATGTATCAGATTGTTTTCCAAACCGAGGACACCTGCGTCATCCAAACTTTGCGGCTCTTTATCGTCGCGTTGCTTAGACAGGATCCGTAGCACCACAAACTATGGACCCCACAATTTGTAAAAGTATTTTGGGATTGTATTTTAGCTTGTACATTTAACAACGTCTACCGTAAACTTTAAACTTAATTTCTCAAAAACAAAGGATTTGCTTTTATGATAGATTATTATTTGGTAGATTGGTAGCTTGGCACCATTGTTTTACTATTGAAAACAGTAGAGTGGGCTCTAATAGATAGATAAATATAAAAGATTGATCAATCAATCGATAGATATGTGTAGACTTAGATAGATGAAATAGAAAGATAGACATATAGCTAGATAAGAACAGGCTGAGATAGATAGATAGATAGATAGATAGATAGATAGATAGATAGATAAGAACAGCCTGAGATAGATAGATAGATAAGAACAGCTTGAGATAGATAGAGGGATAGATAGATAGATAGATAAGAACAGTCTGAGATAGATAGATAGATAGATAGATAGATAGATAAGAACAGCTTGAGATAGATAGAGGGATAGATAGATAGATAGATAAGAACAGCCACAGATAGATAGATAGATAGATAGATAGATAGATAGATAAGAACAGCCAGAGATAGATAGATAGATCAATAAGAACAGCCATATATATATATATATATATATATATATATATATATATATATATATATATATATAGAGAGAGAGAGAGAGAGAGAGTGATAGATAGATAAGAACAGACTGGGATAGATAGATAGATAGATAGATAGATAGATAGATAGATAGATAGATAAGAACAGCCAGAGATAGATAGATAGATAGATAGAGAGAGAGAGAGAGAGAGAGAGAGAGAGATAGATAGATAGATAGATAGATAGATAGATAGATAGATAGATGATAGATAGATAGATGATAGATAGATAGATGATAGATAGATAGATAGATAAGAACAGACTGGGATAGATAGATAGATAGATAGATAAGAACAGCCACAGATAGATAGATAGATAGATAGATAGATAGATAAGAACAGCCAGAGATAGATAGATAGATCGATAAGAACAGCCATATATATATATATATATATATATATATATATATATATATAGAGAGAGAGAGAGAGAGAGAGAGAGAGAGAGTGATAGATAGATAAGAACAGACTGGGATAGATAGATAGATAGATAGATAGATAGATAGATAGATAGATAGATAGATAGATAAGAACAGCCAGAGATAGATAGATAGATAGATAGATAGATAGATAGATAGATAGATAGATAGATAGATGATAGATAGATAGATGATAGATAGATAGATGATAGATAGATAGATAGATAAGAACAGACTGGGATAGATAGATAGATAGATAGATAGATAGATAGATAGATAAGAACAGCCACAGATAGATAGATAGATAGATAGATAGATAGATAGATAGATAAGAACAGCCAGAGATAGATAGATAGATCGATAAGAACAGCCATATATATATATATATATATATATATATATATATATATATATATATATAGAGAGAGAGAGAGAGAGAGAGAGAGAGAGAGAGAGAGTGATAGATAGATAAGAACAGACTGGGATAGATAGATAGATAGATAGATAGATAGATAGATAGATAAGAACAGCCAGAGATAGATAGATAGATAGATAGAGAGAGAGAGAGAGAGATAGATAGATAGATAGATAGATAGATAGATAGATAGATGATAGATAGATAGATGATAGATAGATAGATGATAGATAGATAGATGATAGATAGATAGATAGATAAGAACAGACTGGGATAGATAGATAGATAGATAGATAGATAGATAGATAGATAGATAGATAGATAGATAAGAACAGACTGGGATAGATAGATAGATAGATAGATAGATAGATAGATAGATAGATAGATAAGAACAGCCAGAGATAGATAGATAGATAGATAGAGAGAGAGAGAGAGACAGTGTGTGTTAATTTCCAGGTTTAATTTCATTTACAGTAGGAAACGATGTTATTGATTATTTTCATATTGAGGTTGCAAGTATCTTGCTTTTCATATTTTAATATTTTCACATCCGCGACAGATAGAAAAATAAATTGATACATTGAGACAGACATATACTTTAGTAGGCCAAGCACGTTAACTACGACACACACACGCACATCCAAACACTGACACGTACACATATGCACACTGACACGCACACACAGAGAAAAACAGATAGATAGATAGATAGATAGATAGATAAAAACAGCCTGAGATAGCTAGCTAGATAGATAGATAGATGTCCATTAATTATGCTAACGCAAAAACAAACGAATGGCCCACACGCCGCATTTAGAGCACTTCAAAGTTACTTCTGTAGTTGACCTTTGTCTAATACCAGCGAACGATTTGTGCGTGGACTAAAATTACAACTTTACACCAAAACATCACTTTGCAGAAGACTTTGGTTAATGAAGACAGCTAACGAGAGAAAATAAACATTTCCTTTTCAGCATGGTAGCACTTTGTCTGTCCAAGATCACGCAGCACTTACGACCTGTTCTGACCATGTTCACTCTACTGTAAAATTGAACTTTAAAATTCACTTTAAAGAGCTTTAATATTATTAAAACCTTTTTCTTTTTTGCAAACTTTCTTTTTCATTCTTTGTTTATCAGCAAATTTTCTTGTTCCAGTTCGATATACAAAATATATAAATGAATTCAGTTCGAGGTTTGGGCGATTCGCTGATGACCTGCAGAAAAGTTTCTTGTTTTATATGTGCTGTGTCACCCCAGGACTTAGGTAATCATGGCGCTCCACAACTTCCTGATTCTTGTAGCTCTTAATAAATTTTTGTTAGAAACGTTTAAAGTGAAACTTAATAAATTTGCTGAATAAGGAAGTTTTAAGATAAATTGAAGAGAGAAGGCCACTTATACTTAAAACTAAAAAGAGAAAATTATGGGGCACATAATGAAGAAAGAGGGCTTAGTGAGTTCGACACTCAGAGGACATATTGAATAAAAGAGGGTCAGAGGGAAACATCGAGTAATCGACCGAGACATGGATTGGGAATGTGTTAGCAGACTATTACTTTTTTTAGAGGAAGTGTATATTTGTTCCAACTTCCTGAAGTTGACCATTGGGTCAGATGCAAGCCATAATATGAGAAGTCGATTCTGACTGGCTGAGCTATCGTGGGAAAGAAGATAGGAGAAAGGTTTTCGCGTGTTGTTTCTTACACATCAAGTAATGTAGACGTGTTCTCTTTCGTGTTTGAAACGGCTCCCCAGTGGGCGTGGGGAACGACCCCCACTGGATAGTTAGTACATATCGACATTAATAAGATAAGTTAAAATTCTCCGTGTTGAAGTTCTTTCATCTCTGAACAAGAACATCTAGCGAACACTAACCGAGAGAAAATATACATTATAATTAAATTGGCGCCAAGGGGGCTATACAACAAATGATGGTGAAAAACAAATCATACTAAGCGCTACGAAGATAAGAAGTTGTGGAGAGTCATGACTGACCGCGTCCTAAAGGGAAACAACACAAAGAAGTGTTTATTGCTTTATGAGATGATTAAAAACGTAATCAGATTATTGAATTTTAAGTAGCTAGACTCCTGTTTATAAGAACTGGCTCGAGGACAATAATTTGATAGCATTTTAATTGCCATGAAGAGGTTACAGATACTTTCAAAACAAACTGAGATGCTTCGATATTTAAGTGGCATCAAGTTTTCTTTTGCATTGATTTTAAATTAGATAAGATTGGCATAGAGGTCCATGCTTAATTAGAAACATTACGGTTAAACAGAGACTTTAGAAATAAGACTTGGGAAAATAATCCTACATAACAAAACCAAAAATATCAGGAACTATTTTCATGAGTCACTGCGAAAACCTTGTGCGGTTTACGTCACGGTTACCAGCGCGAAAAGTGGAATTGGCGAGCCGAGTTCAAATTCCAACCTATTGCGTTAACTTTGCTTGTGATGGATTCATGCCTTTTCTAATGTCATTTTACTTCATTATGCATTTCTGAATTTTCTAGAATAATAATACTTTCTCATAATTGCTATTCAGACCAGCAACCTCATCTTGGTTGTTACAGACACAACGTTTCGGCTGTTGTACTCTACGGTCTTCTTTCTTTATTTATGTTGGCATACTTTTGATGAGGAATTATCATTATTAAACATTCTACTGTCTGGAACAGCATGCCCAACTTGGTTTTTATGCTCACGACGTTTCAGTTTTTGTATACTGAAGCCTTCTTCAGGTTTCTTTGTTCATACTCAGTAATCTTGGAATTTCGAACCGAAGCCATTATTCAATGCCCCGGGCTAGATTACTCTCGTTCTGCTTTCCATGTTTAGGGAACATTTTGTATTAATATTCATCAGTCTTATTCACTTTCGTGTCGCTTGTCTGTTTCTTCCACTTAACCAGATTGGGTGACTTTTCAGCACTACTAGACCTGGGGATTGAACTCAGGGAAGCCGATTGCTCATCGTTTCTAAAATTCCGACACAAATTGATTTAATATTTATAAACATTTGTGCACTTCAGTCTGAATGAAGAAAGAAGTTGAAAAAGCGTTAATCCAGGTACTCGTAAAAAACACGGTATCACTGCAACTTATTTATTTCTGGCTGATCATTCTGGCCGCTATCTAACCTTCTACTGACCATTTAACTCGGCACTAGATTTTCCGTGTCACATTGGACGTGACCTTGGACTTCCGGCTGGTCCACTCAACATTTCCTGTTTAAACACCAACACTTTGCAGTCTTTAGTCTTAAAAACTTTCTCCCCGCCCCTCTCCAGCGTTGTTTGACCATTTCTTTCTTAACCATTTCTTTCTTGACCCTTTTTATTTCTCGATAACAACTCGACATCACGACTGATATTTCCGTCAATTGTTTCCAGCGTCCAGTCTTGCTTTCAGAAACTCGGCGCTCTTTTCTAACGCCAGTTTTATCGTTCGCCCTCTCTCTCTGACCACAACTAACCACAGCTTCAGTTCGAGACGGTCAATTTTCGCCACGTGATCCTGTGTTGTCTTGTCATTTGCTTGGCCGGCCGACCGGCCGCTTGATTGGGTAAAACGTCTACGCCTCGGTGGTTGCACGATTCAATATTACTAAGTGCATGACATTTTCTTCTCAACAAACAAACATTGAGAAATCTTTATTTTCTTTCTTAAACTCTTCCGTACCACTGACAACTTTATTTGCATTACTAACCTAGAAGCCACCCTTTGGGCGGACATTAGGCTAGCTACTGCAGAGCGTTTTTGGGCCTTAGGTCTTTTACTTTCAGCGTTCTATATAAGAAAAAGTTATAAGAATTAAGAAGTAATCAAATTATTTTATCTTTATTCAACATCTTAATTCGGTATAATCTTTCTTCGTATACGCATCCGATCGCCGTAATGTGTTTACAATTATTCTGCGCACAATTTTTATTTTCGTTTAAAATCAACATTCTTTATGATCCCTTCACATAAAGTCATTCTTAAAAGACATTAAGGAACCAGGACTACGTGATATTTCGAAGATGACACAATACGCGTGCTAGAAAAAGAAGAAAAAAAACATATGACCAACGTATCGTTTTTTTGTTTTGTTTTTGTTTTTTTAAATCACGGTTTAATTAGACGATATCAATTGCAATTGCGACAAAAAAGCGAAATTAAAATTAAACCTTTAATAAAGAATTGTTTTTTTTTTAAATTTAACTTTAAATGAGTTATTTAATTTTTAATCGCGTGTAAATACAGTAGTTATTATTTGTTATCTCATGTTATTTATGGCCCACTGAGATCGAAAAAAGGACGCACGTACACTGCGTTTTATTATGATAGATTTACAGCCGGGCTCATCGTTTTGTTACGATTATGACGTACGGTTATTGCGGGCTACAGCCCTCTTCGGTGTTTGTCGAGCCGGGTCATCTTTAGAGAATTTTGAAGTAATTTTTTTATTCAATCTAGAAAAACAGTTCTCAATCCGCTGTCTATGCTAAGGGTATGTGTATATATCTATACTGTATATATCCCTCATATTACCCGCAGATGAAGTCATAGTCATTGTGAACTCCATGATATTTTCGTTGGCTGCAAGGTGTGTGCTTCACCAGAAATGCACACGGCGTTGATTTCAGAGTTATTCTACTCATAGACTGGTTACCAACCATGGCTAGAGATTCCTGTCTTCCATTCTATTTAACCCATAGCTGGGGATATATAGTTCTTGTTAATTGTTAAATTATTGCTAGTCTTATTTCCACAAATTCTACCTTACGGCAATATCACATTGAAAAGCCAGTTGCCGTATGATCACCGCAGTTAAGCAATGTCGAGCCTCGTCAGTACGGAGATGGGTTACTGCTTAGGAATATCAGGTGATGTAAACTTGGATGTGCAGGTGGTGCAATGTATAATGGCTGTAAATGTTTAATCGAAGAGCCAAGATTCAATTCCCGCTGTGTTCGTTATATTCACTTACGCGCAGATATCCTTGAGAAAGGTATGAAATGACCTCTTCTTCCCTAACTATGGGTTAATTAGTAAGACTCCAATCATTAAACCATTCTTATTTCAAAAAATTCTTACAATATAAAAATATTTCCTGGCTTTAAATAAGCTGCAATGGGTTGATAAACCGTAGAAAACGAATGAATCAATCACCCAATCCACAAAATCCGGGTATATCTGTACTGCTCGGCCCAGTTAAGCAAGACGAGATATCCTTAGACATGAACAGAGAAATGAGATTAATCTACTCTCATAGATTAAATAAAGGGTCCCGTTCGAAATACCCGAAAGGTTGCCTGGATCGCAAGACATCTGAAGAAGGTCGGAGGACATAATGGCTGAAACGTTACAAATAAAATTCTGATTTTTTGTTCAGTTTTCATTACATTTAACTGTAATCGGAATCCATGTTTTGTTTTTATACAAATACTGTATTTGTATGTATTGTAAGGAGGCATAGTGAAGTAATGGATATCGGCTTGGATTGAGGAATCGGAGAGCCGAGTTCGAATTCCATTCACTTACGTGCTAATACCCTTTGAATCCTCCTTTTCTCCCCACGTTTATGAATAAATATCAGGACAGACCGGGTCCTATTGCCTACCGCAGAAAGAAATGGCAACCTACTGGGGCAAAAAATCTGCCTCCTCAGTCAATCGAAAAATCCATGTTCGCTTAAGCGTGTATCACGCATGGCGCATAACTGACTGATATATTGTAATATTTTAATCAAAACACGACATCGTTGGTAGAGACTGAAAAGCTTAAGTTTTCCTTTTCACACACACAGTAATGTCATCGACTATGTATCCTCTCCCTCCAGTTTTTCACACCTGATAGAGAAGTAGTGTTTTGTGTTGCATTTTTATATATATATATATATATATATATATATATATATATTTGTAAGTAGTGCTCATGTTTTTTGTACACGTACAGAAAGTTAAAAAAAAAAACATTGTTTTTATGTGAAATCTTAATTTCACCATGTGAGCATTGCATGACTGGCGCCATTTCCTGTATCTCTATGTACACAAAATTTATTAAATTTTATATAAAACTACCTTCAGGGTACATGTATAATCTGTGTTATGAAATGTAAAGGGATATCGTATTTATGCTTGAGTTCCATTCCTAAGCTGCCCTATTTTATAGATGCTATATACAAATTAAATAGACTGTATTCTAAAATCCGAAAACATCTGAAAACCTAAATACTTCCGGTACCAAGAATTTCGAATAAAGGATTCTTAACCTATAATGTGCGTAATAATATATCAACAGAAACTTTATAATGATAAACAGAAACTTATATCTTTTTGCAAAAAGTTTTTTCCTTTCTACTTTCTTTCCTTCCTTCACTCTCTCATTCTTTTTTCGCGCGCGCGTTCACACACACACACACACACACTCTCTCTCTTAAACTCTGTGGTTATATTGGTGATAATTTCTATTTTTCCATATCTTTTACTTGTTTGCTTCCAAACATATCGGCTTATAAACGATGCATTCTTTTAGTGCCACTTTCTACTGTTCTTTCTCTAATTCCATTCTGTATATTCATTTCATTCTCCAGTCTTCATTTATTTTTTCACCCCTCTTTTTCCTTCTCTTCCTGGAAATGTTCGAAGATCAAACAAAATACAATTTTGAAGTTTCTGGCTCCTTACACTCAACCCATTATATGACCCACTTAGAGTTGTCGACAAAAACAAAATCGAATCAAAGGACGTGTTTATCATTTTCTTTCGAAAAGCAGCGTTTGTCTAAGGTCGGTGTTTCGTAACCGCTGCGCTCGATTCTAAAGATAATAAATAAAAACTTTAAAAAAGCCTCTAAGTAAGATCTTCAATAAGAAAATGATTAAGTTTATCTACTCCTGATCCAACAACATGTATAACATTATTAACTAACGCAATAACTATAGTTTAAGAAATTTCTATGGGACAAAGAACAAACCTGGTATTGAACCCTCTTGTAGTTGTAGATCTAAATAAATTTGGCCAGTAGTGAGAAAATACAATTCTACCAGTGTTATATATCAAGCGATGATTTATACTAAAGAAAATATGAAAAATTATAATGTTTACATTGGAATATCCGCGGAGTAATGGAAACAGAGATTTTATACCCATAGGCACTCATTTTCTAACCCTAAGCTAAAACACCAGACAGCTGTTTCAAAAGACTTTAGGAACTGAAGGAGAAAGGATTGAGCCCACAGATTAGTTTGGAAAATTATAGGTTCTGCACGTACTCCTAATAATCTTAGAGATAGGTGTGACTTTTATTTCGAAGAAAGGATTAGAATAATAAAATACAATAATCTAAGTCAAGTATTCAATTAGAGGTGTGAATTAGTATTAAAATGTCGACATAAAAAAAATTCACATTTCACATTTCCATATTTAACTTAATTAGCTACCATATTTCCATCATATTCACTCCTCTCTAACTCTTTAAATGTCGACAATATAACTAATTCTATTAGGTTGGTGCAAAAATAGTGACGTAATAATGTGGTTTTTTGATGTATTTTTTAACGTCAAAAAACGAGATTATTACGTCATTATTTTTGCACCAACCTAATAATTTCTATATTTTATTCCCCTATAACCTCTTGACATTTTATTAGAATTTTTAAACTTTCCCTTAATTTAATGTCTCCCCAACTCTCTTTTCATTTATCCCTAAAATCCTTTTATTTATATATTTTAAATTTATTTTAAACAACATTTTACTCCTAATTTTAAAGTAATATTTCATATAACACCAAATTAATGTCATAAGGGTTTAATTTTATAAAACTTCAAATACCTTCCACCCCACTGACTCCCGACTTGTGCCTCTCGTCTGACTGAAACATTGAAATGGATAAATTCTGTATTAGTTTTTCGACAAGTTGATTTTTTTAGCTTTCACAGTAAAATTCTACTTCCTGCCCCTCCTATCTGTATAGACACGAACTATAGACAGACTACCAATATCTTCGTCTGCCGAAATAGGCTATTCCCCATATGAGATAATTTTGGATTTTATTGTTTATCACACACACACACACACATATATATATATATATATATATATATATGTGTGTGTGTGTGTGTGTGTGTATTTAGGCAGCATCTTTTCATTGATACACGTTTCATTAAATATTATAGACAAGTGTTTTCTATTTTATGTAAACAATTTTTGTAACATCTGATAAGTTTAATAACATTATCGTTGAACGAAGAAAGAAATTGACAATATTGATCCATATTTTTTTTCTTACATAAGCCATTATCAAAGATGTCAATTACAACATATATATATGTATGTATGTAATATGGAAGCCATTACGTATTTTAAGTTACGAGAACTCTTGGCTAACATCTCGTACATTTTTAAACATTTCATCTCCTTTAAAAACAGTCAAAATGTGTCTCATTTTGTAAACAACAGTTAATCCTTATGAAATAAAATAATATCTGCAATTTCCAGGCTACCGATGATTTATGACTACGTTGAACAGTTTACAAAATGCATGTCTGTAATAGCGGTTGGGCCATAAACAGACGACGCCACCATTGATTGTTACATAAGCTGACTAGCAAGATTTATGTTGGCAAACACTGACCACCTGCCGTCTTAGCTTCCAAGCATATTAACATAACCTGGTCGTTCCACTAAGCTAGACTTAGAAAATATCTACGCAGGTAAATTCACCTCTAATTGTATATAAAATATGTTAAATATTAAACAGGTTACACTGTGTTTTATTTTATTTTATTTTTTTTACATTAATGTTTCCCCTGTACAAAGCCGTCGAGTTAGAGGGTTACAGTTTATTAGGATTATATGGAGAAGATAACGGTTAACTCAAGATTTGAACAGGTTAAGACTGAGGAAGCATTTTCTCCGGAGTGAGTTCCATAAAGTAGCAATTTGTGAGAAGAAGCTGTTCAAGTAGAACTTATATTTCACCATTGAAATACTAAGGGAATGGAGGTGGTTTGCTACAATGTGTGTGACATAGCTGGTCTTACCTGTGAAGCTTAAAACTGGTGGAACTAAGGAACGTAGCTCGTGTGAATATTTTCCATGGAAATAGCGATACAGCAGGGAGAGACTTGCGGCAATTCGTCTGTGGGAAAGGGGTTATGGGGTAAAATAATTCATCACCCACAAGGGCACAGAGACGCTTTTGAACTCTATCGAGACTGGAAAGTGATGACCGAGCCTCTCCGGCCCATACATGGCACCAGTATTCCATTAAAGGAAGAGGATGACAGTAGTAGTCAGCTACTTATTGGAGCGGTCCTGAGAACCGTCCATGCACGAGTTCCACGAGGTCGGGGGTGCGCACAAGTCTCGAAAATTCAGAGTACGTTATCAGCATAGTGCTTTATTATTATTATTATTATTATTATTATTATTATTATTATTATTATTATTATTATTTCCTTCGATTTCTGTTGTATACACATTTCCTTCCGGTTCCCAACGAGAGACCGAAGGTCAGAAATGGCTTCATGACATTTTCCACTGATCATACAATAAAAAAAAGAACCAAAAATCACACATTTTACATAGATAAAGCCTTTCTTAATCTGTGAGTTATACTTGTGAGCACATTTTTTTTTGTATTTCTTTAAATCAGGGTCTACCAGGAATTCCTTCAATGGTCTATCGGAACTGTTTACAATCAATTCATGGGCTCCAAATACAACTGGAATTAATGATGTCACCATGTGTTATATTTTTTAGATTTCCACTTCAAGATCCTTGTATGTTCATGTTTTGTTTTGAGATCTTCAAAGATTCATTACAATCTTCAGGAACAGCCATATCAATTATTCCCTTACTCTGTGCAGCTTTTAGTTTTCAGATGGTGTTCTCCATTGTCGTACGATCTCAGTACTTTTCACAGAATATTAGCAATGCGAATAAACACGGACTTCTGAAGCGATGCCATATTAGGCGCCATTGCGATTTTCTCAATGTAAGACTTTAAGTTTGGTTGTATAGACACTAATGTCTCAGAGATAATTCTAACAATAGTGACCTAAACCTCTTTCGTTCTGGCAATTTCAATGCAAAAGACAGTGTACTTCGTAAACTTGTCAATTTTTGACCTTGTTATTATGGTCAGCAAGAATACGAAGGGAGAAACATTTTACGAATTATCTGGTTGATTAAAAGTGAGTGGCTTAAAAATCTGACTAGATGAAATTATAAAGACCATTTTCTCGCCATTTATTTTGATGAGGGTCTCTATAGAATTCATTAGAAATTAATTATCCTTGACTTCTGTCAAAGCCTTGTGTTACTCGTTAGGAATTAATAGGTGAACCCCATCTGTGCATTATTTTTGCTTTCTGTATCGTAACAGTATTTTAATATATTTGTTTTTACCTACTTAAACGTTTATTGAATAGCTGATAGTTCCAACAACCCTTTCGAATAACTTAACCCTCGTGTTACCTTACTATAATTTTTAATCGGTATCATCTCAAGCAAGGCAGTAATACCACTAAGACACAAGGGTTACAGGTTGTGGAAGAATTAGGAACAGAAACATTAATAATGAGTGGGAAGAAGAAAAAGTAATCAGGAGGACAGTAGCTAGTGATTGACATTGCATTTAAATTTTTGCAGATTAAAGTTGGAAAGCATGAAGCCGGATGGGATTTCCACAAGCAATAAGTGCGAGAAAAGATACTGTTAGCATAGAATATCCGGCTACATCTAGCCAGGCAAACTCAAAATTGATCCCAGTCTAGTACTGCGTTTAAATTCAAAATTCTATGTACCATACCGAAGAGCTGACCTGAACAATTACCATGAAAGAATTTATAGAAAAGACGCAGAGAGGCAACCTTACGGCGGTGGGAAATGGACTGAGACCGAGCCGCCAGATCAGGACCGATAATATTGCTGATTCTTCTTTGGATTTTATCAAAGAGCTCAAGGTAAATAGCACTGGCAGCATTATTCTAGGCACAAATTGACATATTTGGTAATCATTCGAATCAAACGAATAAAATTCTTTATCCATAACATTCAATAAGTCACACCAGAGTGGTACATATACCTAACTTTCTCTTCGACTTATTGTTATGGGGTCCACACTTTTTTCATACAAGTGGACTCGACCAGTGTGTACTTGTACTGCTGCCAGTGAATACCCGGGACAGAGACGGGGAGATACACTGATACAATGATACAGTGAGAGTGTGAGGTAACCGCTTTGTAGGAGTCACAGTTGCGAGCACGTACACTCAGAAGGAAGTTCTACTTCGATACTGAATTTCCCAGACTGTATATATATATATATATATATATATATATATATATATATATATATATATATATATATATATTTAAGTTATAAGGAACTTGGTAAACCGAATTGGTAAATCCAAAGAGGATGAAATCCTGAGAGCTCAATGTGAGGACAGAGCTAATATGTAATGAAAAACAAACCACTTTAAGGTACCATTACGATAATTTATTTCACCTAAATCCTTTTTTAAGGATTCAGGATCATCAGGTAAAACTTCCAACAACGAATTGAGAGGAAAAATGGGATTAGATTTCTAATCCCATTTTTCCTCTCAATTCGTTGTTGGAAGTTTATCGTAATGGTACCTTAAAGTGGTTTGTTTTTCAATACATTATATATATATATATATATATATATATATATATATATATATATATTATTATTATTATTATTATTGCTACTAACCGCATTTCTGAATCTACTAACCGTATTACCAATTGTATTATTACGTCAGTATATTTATTTGCTATATTTCATTCCTGCGTTTGTCATTCATTTGAGACCGGATTTCATCTCAGAATCCACAACACTTATTATTTTATATTTTGGGAGAAAAGCGCCTGCATACAGAAAGAAAAGGAATTGAGTTGGTGCATGAAAACAAAAAGAGGGAATAAGACAAAGATGTCTCTTCTCACCAGATTTATGCATCTTCTGCAGCTTAGACATCCGAAAGGAACTGGAGACCCTACCAGAATTTATTATCGGTGGCTGCAATGTTGACTTTATAATATATGTAGATGGTACTGTGTTGATGGCAGACACAGAAATAAAGCTACAGGACATCCTAGGTGTTATGGGAACTTACCCATAATAATAATGGACTATTCCTGACATTATAAATACTGCGCCTCTCAAGAGGTATGAGCAGAGATTGTAAGACAAGGAGAAATAATTGAGAGCATATTGTAAGGACATTGGAATAGTGATACTTGTCATTCTAACCAAATCTGATAGTCATTACTAATACTTCTACTTCTTTTGTATTATATTTCTGTTGTAATATATCTTTGTATTCCATACCTGCGTACGTGTTATTCTTTCATTGGTTCTAACCTTAGACCATCACCATGCTACAAGGAACTTGGACCATAACACTAGGCAATGGAGTAAAGGGAAACGAGACATAAGGATTAACAATCAATTACAAAAAGACAGTATTTATGGTTGTCAGCAAAAAAAAAGCCCAAGATGCGAAATACGAATTGATATAAAAATCAAACAAGTACACATACACACACAGACACCCACCCACACACACACGTATATATATATATATATATATATATAAGGTTGGTGCAAAAATAATGACGTAATAATGTCGTTTTTTGACGTATTTTTAACGTCAAAAAACGACATTATTACGTCATTATTTTTGCACCAACCTAATAAATAAGGATTTACTTATAGTTGGTTCACATATTTTAATAATTTAGTAAATGTTTATAAACTGACCGATGATAAATATTGTATGCATTTGCTTTAATGCAATCATATTTGTTTTTAAAATGTTGTCAATATAAAATTATTCTTGTAAATAATGAATCTAATATATATATATATATATATATATATATATATATATATATATATATATATATATATAAGGTTGGTGCAAAAATAATGACGTAATAATGTCGTTTTTTGACGTATTTTTAACGTCAAAAAACGACATTATTACGTCATTATTTTTGCACCAACCTAATAAATAAGGATTTACTTATAGTTGGTTCACATATTTTAATAATTTAGTAAATGTTTATAAACTGACCGATGATAAATATTGTATGCATTTGCTTTAATGCAATCATATTTGTTTTTAAAATGTTGTCAATATAAAATTATTCTTGTAAATAATGAATCTAATATATATATATATATATATATATATATATATATATATAAGGTTGGTGCAAAAATTATGACGTAATAATGTCGTTTTTTGACGTATTTTTAACGTCAAAAAACGACATTATCACGTCATTATTTTTGCACCAACCTAATAAATAAGGATTTACTTATAGTTGGTTCACATATTTTAATAATTTAGTAAATGTTTATAAACTGACTGATGATAAATATTGTATGCATTTGCTTTAATACAATCATATTTGTTTTTAAAATGTTGTCAATATAAAATTATTCTTGTAAATAAAGAATCTAATAAATAAATAGTGATTAATATTTTTGTTGTCAATTCTCAAGAATAAAAAAAAGGCATGAACTCACTTTCATTACATGTTTAGGTTTTATTAAAATTCTAATCATCGCTTTTTAAAACAATAAACATTGCCGAGGGAGTGAAGGTTGTTAAAATAAAAGCGGTGTCATTGGGAAAAACGTTCTTGTGATACTCCGTTACGCAAGTCCATGTTTGCCGAAAAGGGAACCATTAAAGATTGAAATTACGAACAATCGCTTGTGGAACAAAAAATGTGAACCGTCGCTGTAGAGTAAGAACTCTGGTAGATCTATCTAAATATGTTTGACGATATACGCATAAACAAACGTGTTTATTGCCTATAAACAGTGCGAAGTTCAGAAAACGTGCATATAGGATTTGCGATAGCGAGTAATAAACATATGTACGCACACGTATTTATATTTCAAATATAAACACAATATATAATCATACTTATTATAAAACCCAGGTTGTATGTGTGTGTGTGTCTGTTCGTTTATATATTGGATCGGATTTCCTACATTTTTCAACCGATTTCAACAAAACTTCACAGGACTACGTAAAATTAGCTTGCGGTGGTTCTGACAGTGCCAAAATGTGGAAAAACAATTGTTTTTTGCATGAAATCAATTTGAAAACACGATTAAGAATCATCGCGAGAATGAAAGGGGGACAACTCATATCGAGTTATACTTATTATAAAACCCAGGTTGTGTGTGTGTGTGTGTGTGTGTGTGTGTGTTCGTTTATTTATGGGATCGGATTTCCTACATTTTTCAACCGATTTCAACAAAACTTCACTAGGTAGTGTTTCTTATTGTATTGCACACTTTTTTCTTTATTTTTACATTAAGAATGCTTTAAAAATTCCATTTACAATTGTTATAATAAAATTCTATTCAGTCGGTAGACTCATAACGATTGAAAACAATGTTTTTGTTTGAGTTTGGGTTTGACCAATTCGTAAAAAAAAAAAAAAAAAAAAAAAAAAAAACTAATTAAGACATGCGTGTCCGTCAACCTTAAACAATAATCTTTATCAATTTTATTTTTCAGTCTTTATGATGGCCGATACTTGATCTCTCTCTTACCGTTACATCCCCGGGCAACGCCGGTCTCTACTGCTAGTCATAGATATAATCATTTGTGAAGATATGTCGGACATGTTCAAACGAATGTTTTATTATACAATAAGTCTTTACGATCAGCATCACTATTTTGGTTGTATTATCAAAGCTTTCGTCAGTGTATTTTCGGATATTACCCCGGTGCCTGCGAAAATGTCTTAGAGATATCTAGGACCAGGAATGCTCAGATAAAAACAACATGAATAATGATGCTAATCCGAAACGACAATTTTAGAATTATAACAACACCTCGTTTCCGGTTCAAAGAAATAGTTCAGAAAAGGATGCTATGGCGGAAGAAATGTTTCAAGAAATGTTGAGATAAAAAAAAATCAAGGTAAAGTAGATAGTTTGAAATAAGCATTAAAATAAAAGATGTAATAAAACACTAAAAATATGGATGATAGATAAAATAAGTTTAAAATCATTCTATACTTATCGGAAAGAATCATTCAAACAAACATTGTCTTAAAAAAATTAAGACAAGGATATTCGTCTGAAAAAATCAGTCAGAGAAAAGTTATGTTAAAAATAATCAAGATAAAGATGCTCGTTGGAAAAAAGTCATTTAAAAAATGTCCTGATAAAATGTTGTGATAAAAATCAAAAGGAGGATAATAGTTTTGAAAGAATCATTTAAAGAAATTCTGGGATAAAAACAATCAAGATGAGGATAATAATTTGAAAGAATCATTAGAAGACATAATCGGATAAAAACAATCAAGATGAGGATAAAAGCATAAAAGAATCATTAAAATTGTTATAAAATGAGGATACTAGTTTGAAAGAATGATTTAAAGAAATATAATAAGCACAATCAAGATAAGGATACTAGTGTTAAATAACAGTTTCAGACTGTTATTTTTTATTGGCAGTGTATTTTTGGCTCTGACATTCTGAGGCTGACCCTTGAGGTCAGATGGTAAACAAAATAGGGATGTCGATTTTGATTGGCTGAGCCGGAAGTGAGGATAAGTTATAGATTAAGCTTTTAGAGGAGTTCCTGTTTGAACGTCAGGCTAACTAGATGTGTTAAATTACCTTTTGGGTAAACCCCCCAGTAGTGAAGGGTTTTCAATGTTTGGTTGTTACACGTCTAAGGATTTGGACGTGTAAGATGCTCGTGTTTGAAAGCGGCTCCCAAATAGGGGATGTAGTAACCCCCACTTGATAGAAGAAGTACCCGTCGACGTGGTTAATAAACTAGTAAGATTTAAAATCCCTTTTCTTTCCGAATAAAAGCCACCTGGGATCACCAGCCAAAAGAAATGAGAACAACCAACACCCACTTCTAACAAAGAAGAGAATACAACTCTAGTTTGAAAGAATTATTTAAAGAAATATTGTGATAAAAACATATAAGATAAGGATACTAGTTTGAAAGAACCATTGAAAGAAATATTGTGATAAAAACATGTAAGATAAGGATACTAGTTTGAAAGAACCATTGAAAGAAATATTGTGATAAAAACATGTAAGATAAGGATACTAGTTTGAAAGAACCATTGAATGAAATATTGTTATAAAAACATGTAAGATAAGGATACTAGTTTGAAAGAACCATTGAAAGAAATATTGTGATAAAAACATGTAAGATAAGGATACTAGTTTGAAAGAACCATTGAATGAAATATTGTTATAAAAACATGTAAGATAAGGATACTAGTTTGAAAGAACCATTGAAAGAAATATTGTGATAAAAACATGTAAGATAAGGATACTAGTTTGAAAGAACCATTGAAAGAAATATTGTGATAAAAACATGTAAGATAAGGATACTAGTTTGAAAGAACCATTGAATGAAATATTGTGATAAAAACATGTAAGATAAGGATACTAGTTTGAAAGAACCATTGAAAGAAATATTGTGATAAAAACATGTAAGATAAGGATACTAGTTTGAAAGAACCATTGAAAGAAATATTGTGATAAAAACATGTAAGATAAGGATACTAGTTTGAAAGAACCATTGAATGAAATATTGTTATAAAAACATGTAAGATAAGGATACTAGTTTGAAAGAACCATTGAAAGAAATATTGTGATAAAAACATGTAAGATAAGGATACTAGTTTGAAAGAACCATTGAATGAAATATTGTGATAAAAACATGTAAGATAAGGATACTAGTTTGAAAGAACCATTGAAAGAAATATTGTGATAAAAACATGTAAGATAAGGATACTAGTTTGAAAGAACCATTGAAAGAAATATTGTGATAAAAAAATGTAAGATAAGGATACTAGTTTGAAAGAACCATTGAAAGAAATATTGTGATAAAAACATGTAAGATAAGGATACTAGTTTGAAAGAACCATTGAAAGAAATATTGTGATAAAAACATGTAAGATAAGGATACTAGTTTGAAAGAACCATTGAATGAAATATTGTGATAAAAACATGTAAGATAAGGATACTAGTTTGAAAGAACCATTGAAAGAAATATTGTGATAAAAACATGTAAGATAAGGATACTAGTTTGAAAGAACCATTGAAAGAAATATTGTGATAAAAACATGTAAGATAAGGATACTAGTTTGAAAGAACCATTGAAAGAAATATTGTGATAAAAACATGTAAGATAAGGATACTAGTTTGAAAGAACCATTGAAAGAAATATTGTGATAAAAACATGTAAGATAAGGATACTAGTTTGAAAGAATCATTGAAAGAAATGTGACAAAACAATCAAGATGCGGATAATAGTTTTGAAAGAATCATTTGAAGAAATAATCGGATAAATACAATCAAGATGAGGATAAAAGCATGAAAGAATCATTAAAAATATTGTTATAAAACAAGATGAGGATACTAGTTTGAAAGAATGATTTAAAGAAATATAATAAACACAATCAAGATAAGGATACTAGTTTGAAGAATCAAATAAATATTGTGATAAAAACAAGTATACTTTGAAAGAAACATTCAAAGAAATGTTGTGCTAGAAACAATAGATATAATGATACTTGTCTGAAAGAATCATTGCTTAATATAACAAAACCTTGTCTTCAATCTTTAGCCAAAATAACTTATCCTCTTTATCATAATTTCGCCATTTCGTTCTCCCTATCTCCTTACATTGTGATTTCTCTCATATCTTGTTGACTTTTAAAATAGCTTATTTGTTATGTTGTTTTTGTCTTTCCATAATCTATTCCCCTAGATATTTGTCTTTTTTTTTAATTGGTCATTCACTGTTTTACGTCATCCTTTTGAGAGTTGCGTCTTTGCCATTGGCAATCGATGGTTAAATTTCGACTCCCAAGGAACTACTTAAGTAGACAGCTCCGCTCGTAAAACATAAAGATTTTTGTTTTTTTTTGTTTTATACAATTTTTCTAAATTAGCATACATTGAAAAATATTGATTTAAAAAAAAAAATTTTTTTAGAAATGAACTCTATCCATAATAATGATACAGTGTAATATAGGTCGCTGATTTTTTACAGAGTTATCTGATCTTAGGTGTTCTGCGTGCGAAAACAGTGCATAAATAACATTTAATTAAAGAATTTGTCGACCTATTGAACGTGGAATTAAAAAAAAAAATGAACAAAAAATTAACCTGCACCCAAAGAACACGAAAAAAGTGGGGTTCATCAGAAAACAGTGCACGGATAGAATTTAGCTCTGAAACTAGGACTCCGGGGAAGTGAAGAAAAATGATAACAATAAAAATACCCCTGAAGAATTCACCCAGGAAATGAAGAAATTTATGCAATTGCACAATATTTTGCTGCTTGTTTTGTAGACATACTTAGATTTTTACAGAAATATTTGCTTTGACTGGTTCATTGCTGCTTGCTTTGTGTGTGTGTTTTGTTGATATACAGGTATTGGAATTTGCTTTTTTGTATGTATAGTAAGAGACTTCATTTACCAATAATAACATATGTCTGCTTTTTTGCCTATTACCATATGTACAAGTGTTCACTAATACCAGTAGATTTCTTTGTAGCTATTATGAATTAACTGTATGTGCAGATGTAGCACCCTGAAATACAACTAAAATAATTTTCAATAAATGCATGATGAAATGTATTGAAATTCTGGAAATTAAACTTTACCTCACTTCTATTAAAACAAATACCAGTATTATCATTTGTGTTAATACTGTAAGGATTTCTTTATAGTGAGAATGTCACATAAAGGTGAGGTTATAATTTTGAGTTTTGGCTGTGACGTGTGCATTTTTACTTTCCTAAATATTGTCGAGAAAATGCCCCCGATCTCCCAAACGTACAGCGACTGGTCAGTTCGAGAAAAACAAAACAATGACTCTTACCTTGAGTAGCGAAATATATTGCCACTTTTCCGCGACGTATAACCGCCTGATAATATGGAAGGAAAATTTAATAATATAAAAAAAAGATAAATTTGCACTCTTTTTATGCACTTTTGGGAACCCCATCGTAATCCTGTCATGTGACCACTGTAACTACAAAGGGTTAATACAGAAAATAACAAGATTTGTTTAATAAGCATCTCAACAATACAAGGTAAGTACACTGCTCCCTTCCCGCGTGACTAACAGTGAGTTTCTCCTCAATATTCCATGCCAAAATTTGGGTGCGTCTTATGCATGGGTACGTTCAATAGGCCGGCAAATACGGTAATTAATATATATATATATATATATATATATATATATTATAATTTTTACGTACGGACAAAAACAACTTGCTCACTACAAAGCTGCATTTTCGTTTTGATGCGCTCACCAGTCGAGATGCGGCCGCATTGAAACAAGAATGCATCTTTGTAGTGAGCAAGTTGTTTTTGTCCGTATGTAAAAATTATAATAAATAATTATTGTTCGACTCTTGGTATGGAGCCCTCTTTTGAATTAATGCTATGAACGTTAGAATTTATATTATTTTCGTTCTCATTACATTCGTATATATATATATATATATATATATATATATATATATATTATTGTGTTTGTGTGCGTGTATGTTTATATATATATATATATATATATATATATATATATATGTCTCTGTGTGTATATATATATATATATATGTGTGTGTGTGTGTGTGTGTGTGTGTATGTATGTATGTGGAGGTATATAGAAATATAGGAAATAACACATTAGGTAAATAATCCGGAGTTATTTTTGTTTTTATTTAAAAAAAACAAAAACTGTGCCACATACAGAAGTAGAGCTTAAATTATAATTATTTAAAAAAAAATATGATTCCTTCGCTACATAAGAGTTCTCATGTTTTAAAAACGAGAGCAGAAAACCTCAATATAATTATTAAAATTAAATTGAGTTAAAGTATCAAGCCCTGTTTCATCCTCAAGCGAAAATTTAGGAATAACCAATCTTGAAATTTACGCATCTTTATAAGCATGTTCATTCGCAAAATTAATTACTATGGAAACGGCTGAGGTGACAATTTTGAAAAGGGGTCCGACAGTTAATTATATATATATATATATATATATATATATATATATATATATATATATATATATATATATATATGCATTTATTTTTGTTTAATGCAAATAATTATTATTCCACAACGTTGACATTTACTTCTGAAAAAAAAGAAGCACAAAAACACCGAAAAAAAAAAAAAAAAAAAAAACATAAACGAGCACTAAATATTTAAAAGAAAAGTTTAAAAATGGTTTTTAAAATGCAGAAAATTAAAAAAAAAAAAAAAGAAAAAGTATAATGATATCAATGATGTAAGTTTCAAACAGTTTCAAACTTAACATTTATAAATAACAGCTAGGCCCAGGGATCTGTTTTACAATGTATCAATATTAAAAAATTTCTAAATCGATAAAAAATCACTTGATCAATATCAACATTTTCTAGGTTATTTAAAACCACAAAAGATCATACTAATTAACACATATCTGGGAGGAGAAGAAGTTGATTCATACTTTTCCAAAGTGTATTTGTGCGAAAATGGATATAACAAAGTCGGCTTCAATTGGAACTCGTTTCTCCGATTTCCAATTATCCATTACACCATCTGCACATCCAAACTTACAGAACCTGGTATTCCCAAGTGGTCAATCATCGAGTTAATGACCAGGCTCGCATACAAATTAAAACAATATATATATATATATATATATATATATATATTTGTATCACTCAAATATCATTAAATTAGGGTTTCTTAGTTTACAATATTGTAATAATTCGGTTGTTCTTTCTTTCTTTCTTATCATTTAGCGTTTCTTTTCATTTTTGTGCTAACGTTTTTGAATTTCTTATCCTCCATACGTGGAATTTGCTGAACATTTTTATTTTTATTCTTTCTTTCTTTTTTACTTCTTTCTTTCTTTCTTTCTTTCTTTCTTTCTTTTTACTCCATTCTTTCTTTCTTTCTTTCTTTTTACTCCATTCTTTCTTTCTTTCTTTTTACTCCATTCTTTCTTTCTTTCTTTCTTTCTTTTTACTCCATTCTTTCTTTCTTTCTTTCTTTCTTTTTACTCCATTCTTTCTTTCTTTCTTTCTTTCTTTCTTTTTACTCCATTCTTTCTTTTTACTCCATTCTTTCTTTCTTTCTTTCTTTCTTTCTTTTTACTCCATTCTTTCTTTCTTTCTTTCTTTCTTTCTTTCTTTCTTTCTTTCTTTCTACTCCATTCTTTCTTTCTTTCTTTCTTTTTACTCCATTCTTTCTTTCTTTCTTTCTTTTTACTCCATTCTTTCTTTCTTTCTTTCTTTCTTTCTTTCTTTTTACTCCATTCTTTCTTTCTTTCTTTCTTTCTTTTTATGCATACTTTCTTTTTCTCACGAAAACCAAACAGCGGCTCCGATTTAACTTTTTATTCCATCTTTCCTCGCAATTAAAACGACATGGTTCATTATATATCCGAGGCAATGTCCGGTCGGAAAGCGAAGCGCGAAGCTAGGGAAAAGTTGCATTATAACATGACCGATGATTGAGATAGTCGTATGCGTTATTCTGATACAAGTCTACTAATTCAAGCAAAAGCGGCAACCTCGGCTGGTTTCCAAAGAGATAAGACCTTATCTTTGGGACGATTAGCGCAACACTATTTTCTATAATATATTGTAGTCCGTATATTCGTGTAAAAATCTATAACACCTACATGGCATAAATACGTACTAGTCTGTCTATAATTGTAACAGTTCGTCATTTCTCGTTTTCCACATTAGGATCTTTGCTCCTCAAGTCAGCCATCAGTCGATAGTCAACCAGCCATCTATTTTCAAATACAGTCACTCATTTAGTTCTGTACGCTATTCCTAAATCAATTCATAAATTCATTTATAACTTCGCGCCTCTTCATCGCCAGCTGCTAATGACAGTTTAAAGTTAGTATTCCCAGCAGAGAAGAAAAGAGAATAGAATAGACTAGAACTAGACTGCATGGAACTCAATAACAATCGAATTACTACTTCACAAATCTCCCGGACACCTCCGTGGGAAACCTAGCCCTTAACATTTCTACGAGGACGACCAGCTTCATCGACAAGCTCACCGTATGCAATGTCTACCAAGTTACCATATTAGATTGCTACCTCTTGGTCTTTTCACATGAAGCCGCCTGTCCGGCGACGAGGCGAGACGAGGCGAGACGAGGCACGTGCCAAGCAAGAACAATAGTTTCTGTTTATTTTGCTTTACGACCTGCCCGGGCTTGTGACAAGCACATCAAACAAATTCAGACAGGCTGCCCTTGAAGTGAGAAAGCTGAAAGTCGACTTAAAGGCCTGGAAAGATGCATATATGTCCAGCTAGAGTCAAACTGTTCAGTTAAGCGTTAAATCAGGTAGCGTCGAAAAGGCGATGACGACACGCGGTCGACCAAAGAGAAAAAGTGGAAGACGATGATGTAGGAAGTAAAAACCGCTGTAGTAAAGAGAAGATATATAATAATTATAAGAAATTTATAGGAAAGAGAAAACATATAGGAAGTTTATAGGAAAGAGATATATAAGAATTTTAAGAAATTTACAGGAAAGAATTTAACCATTGAACTGTATCAACTCATTTCCATGGACTTGCCTGACTTTTCCGTTAACCTGATGAATATTCATGAGCAAACTCTATACCTAAGATTTTGAACAACCAATATTTTTGCTCTTGTATATAAATACTTGTCACAAAAATAAAATCCTTACATTTGCCTTGGTAAACTCGTCAGATAAAATCAGATTTTCTTTTGTCTTTTTTCATATTGTCCTAATGCAGACATACTCTATCTGAAATTCTTGCACAAAGAATTTATAGAATTTCACAGGATAAGTGAAAATAATAGTAAAAATGCGGTGTGAAAGAAAATATTAATGGCGGGTAAATTAATCAGTCGAATTACTGATGATGTTGGGAATGGTAATGTTAATAAAATATTTTAGAGACAACTCATGTTTTGGTCAATATATTGAGAATATCAAAATTAAGCAGGTACAGAAATTTAATTATATTATTTAATTATATATTTAAAATACCGCAGCAACATATGACGCATAATATGCAGTTCTTGGTAGCATATTAAGTTCAATATGACAAAAAACCCAACTCAGATTACACCCCAGACAACAAAGATTAGGGTCAACAAATGTATGGGTTGAAATCTTGCTGAAACTGGTTAATTGATTCGGCTTAATTAACGGGTTTTAGAATGAAAGATAAAAAGCAACAGAAATAAGATGAAATAAAAGATTAGTCATCAAAGAAACTTAAAGAAAGTCAGAGTAGTACATCTACTAATAATAATACTAGACGTAAATATGCAATCTATTAGTTTGAGCTCAGCTTAGATGAGGCACAGAAAAAAATTGGAGTATCCAGTAAAAATCTAACTCACTACTCTAGCGAGACAAGCTTGCTAACAATGAAGTGCGAACCATCAAAATTGGTAGTAATTCAAGAAATTCCGATGTATTAAGACTATTACATGTATTAGGTTGGTGCAAAAATAATGACGTGATAATGTCGTTTTTTGACGTTAAAAAATACGTCAAAAACGACATTATTACGTCATTATTTTTGCACCAACCTAATAGATAGCAAAAATGGTAAAAAAATAAAATGGTTAAATATAAAATAAAAAACACTACTTACGGACGTCTTCACCGTGTCTATTGCAAACTTATGTAATGAATGTTACTATTAGGTTGGTGCAAAAATAATGACGTAATAATGTCGTTTTTTGACGTTAAAAGATACGTCAAAAAACGACATTATTACGTCATTATTTTTGCACCAGCCTAATACTACTAGTACTAGATGTAAAGAAACACCAAAATTTGGATTAAAAAAGACTCTTAATTTAAGAAATTCAGACAACTTAAGATTATCACATCTACCACTACTACTACAATGGTTGCTAGATGTAGATAACCCCAAAAAATAAAATAAAATAATAAGATGAAGAAAATTTAGTCATCGAAGACATTTAGTCATTTAGATATATTAAAACTATTATATCTAATTGCTGCTGCTGCTGGCTAGACAAATAATAAAAATAAAATAAAAATGAACTAGTGATTTAAATCAATTCAGACGGCTTAAAACTATTACATCAGCTACTACTAATGTTAATTAATAGTTTAGCAGACTGTTAATTTTTAGAGAATTGTATTTCTCCTCTGACTTCCTCATTTTGACCTTTGAGGTCAGATACAGGAAAACAAAGGAAGTCGTTTTGATTGGCTAAAACTAGCGTGGTAATGTTAGGTGATAGAAAGGGGTTTCTTACACGTCATACATAGACGTGGTTTTTTTGAGTCTTAGAACTTGCTCCTCAGTGTGAAGTGGGGGGGGTGGAATGATAGAGCGACCCCACTGGCTAGTTAAATCTGTACACGTCGACGAGATGAATAAAATAATAAGTTAAAATTCCTTTGTTGAATTTCTCTTAACTAAAAAAAAAAAAAAAAAAAAAATCAGCGGCCGAGAACGAAAGCAATATAAGTGAATCAAGCTTGTCTCCCCAAGACCTACCCAACCAACCAATCACTAGATAGGAACAAGTAACAACAAATGGTTATTTGTCTACGAAATTTAAACAACTTAAGACTATTACAAGAAATAATACTAGAGGTAACCAAGGAACAAAAATGATGAAAAAAGGTTAGTCATCTATGAAATTCAGACAACATAAGACTATTATTATCTACGCCTACTACTGGATGAAAACAGCAGAATTGAGATTAAAAAATGACTGGTCATATTAGAAATTCAGGTAAAGGCTATTACATCTACTGCTACAAAGAGATAAAAAAAAGCAGTAAATTCAAATATTTCTGAAAATTTTGTATTTAAAATGTTTATAGAAACTTATAATCTCTTGTTTTTTAGTTAAAAGTTTGCTTTTTTGGTAGAATATACAAATTTAAGTCAATTCACTTGGCATATACTTGAAAGATTTCGCTTTATTCGTGCCTATAGTGCAGAATGAACAGAAAGAGGGTTCGAACAATGAGCCAAACAAAAGTCTTCTTTAACATTTCTAGCTTAAAAGCCGGCCTACCGGGCGGCATTTAAGCTAGCTCCTGCGGAGGTGCTCTTGATTGAACCTTCGGCTTGTTCAAGAGTTTGAGCGTCCCTAAATCTTTGCATATTCTCAGCATTGGAAGGTCTCCTGGCTGCCGTTTGATCTGGGTTTTCATTTGCACGGAACTTTCTTTACTTCGCTTCAGCCTTGGCTCTTTTGATTGCAATCTAGTCTTCTGCTGGTGGAGATTTCTTTTTGCGAGATATATTGCTGCTGTATACGATAGGCAACAATAAAATACAGAAGAACTCAGAATTGATCGCTGCAAAAAAGTATTGCATTAATATGTAAGCTTTTAAAAGTTCAACGATAATTCTTCTGCCGCCACTTAATTTAAAGATAATTTGATGTACGTAGGTCTTAATTTTCCATACAAACAATTTTGTTTTACTCATGGCCGACTTTCGCTGGTTTTCGCAATTAATTCCCAAATTTATTTCCAACTTATAAAAAATCGTTATAGGACAAAAGGATTCGTCGCAAAAATCACGTAAAAAATCGCTACAATGAAAACTTGAGAATCCAGAATTTCAGGATTGCGAATCCGGATCCGGCCCGGAATGATTTTAATTTGCTCAAGGAATCGGCCTGATTCCAAAATGGTGTGATGTGTTGGGCTACGGCCTCTATGAGTAAAGTTGAAAACGTGTGACACAGTGACACACTGACATTCAATATATAGACGAAACCTACATTTATTATATAAAGGAAACTGTGCGGAGTATTAAGAGATATAAAAATATGTTTAGAAATAAAAAAAATTGCTGAACTACTATGTAATACTTAATGTTTTTAAATCACTTCATCTGTGAAGCCATTGTCCAATATTAACTGCTTTTGCTTGGTCGGTTGCATTTCACTTATCACCTGTAGTTTCGCCATCGGTATTTCGACTTTATCTGATTTGCTCTACAGTTTGATTGTAACTAGACAATATGCATCTTTCCAAGCCTTTAATTCGGCTTTCAGACTTGCAATTCAACAGTAACCTGTCTGAATTTGCTTGAAGAGATCGTCACAAGTTCGAACAGGTCGTAAAACAAAACAAATAGAAACTAATGAATACCCTAGAACAGGAATCTCAAAACTTTTTCCAAGATCGATTCCAAAACATGTACCCAGTAATAAAATATGACTACTAATAGTTGTTATTTAAGCGTCACCGTATAAAGTGCCGTAAATTGTACACTCATGGGCGTATGGTTCGAAATCAGAGAAGTCCACGGCGGCGTGCCGTGTCTCAGTCTTCAAACCAGTGTACTAAACCTGAGTTCAATATTTTCTGTCGCGGCTCGATGGAGGTGAAGCACTTCCTTTCTTCGAGATGACACGTGAGGTGGATTTGTTTTTGAAGTTACCTTCTTTAAGCCTTTGCCTAAAGAGACAGGACCTGAAAGACAGCAGGCTGTTTTACTTCTCTTAGACTGGTTGCCAACCATAACTATAGGACTTAGGCTGTCCTGCTATTTACTATTTAGTTGGGAAAGGGGAAGAGATAGAGTCGTACCTTTCCAAAAGGTAAGTGAATGCAATGAACTTGACTGGAATTCAAATTCTTCTCTCCATATTCCTCAATACGGTGCCGTTATCCATCACTCCACCGTGCCGCCATTTAAAGGTAAACATTACTTTGCCTTTTTCTTTCATTGTTATTTCCCAATATGATTGACTTTTTTTTTTCTTTTTCGAATCACTGTTTCTCTTTCAACGCTTCCTGTTTTCTAGTCAACTTTGATCTTTAAAAATCTAAATGTCATGCCAATCTTTATTTTCTGTCTTCTTAATTCCTATTCTTTTATTGTTCTCTCTCTTTTATTTGTTTTTTTTTTGTTTTTTGTTTTTCTCATATTCTTTCATACTCAATAACCCTTTGCGTCTTAGCGGCTTTATTACGTTGCTCGGGGTGAAATGATAAAAAAAAAAAAAAAAAAAATTAAAAACATACAAGAAGCAACCGAGATGGGTGGTATTTAACCAAGTCTACCCACTGAGATGTGACACAAGGTCGAGGCCAGGGACAAAATTACCCAGCCCATGCAACCTTCGGTTAGGCTGGCATTGGTACGACTCTTTAGTGCAATGGTGGCGTGCAGTCTCGGGCAGTTGTTTCCAAACCGAGGTCGGTTTCTACCGAATCAATAAAACCGTAAAATATTATTTCTAAGCATTCATTTAAGTCTGTTCAAACGGAATATTTTTCTTGGTTTCTGCTTATGTTATTTGCCTGTTTCTTAAGGGAGTCGTAGCAACGCAAAATTTGTTTGAGAATTGCAGTTTCGAAATATGTATTCGTTTTCAATACGACTGCATTACTCAGTCGCTCACGATTTCGCTTACAAATGACGCCCGGAGACAAATAGGAACAATTTTTTTTTTTTAAATCGATAAATAAATAAAAAAATGAAAAGGGGTTTGTCGGAAGTTAAGAGTATTAGTAAATTCTGGATGAGGATGTGCGGATGGAGTAATGGATAACGTCTCGGAATGAGACGTAGGAGAGCCGAGTTCCAATCTCAGTCTGGTTCGTTGCATTCATTTACGTGCAAATACAGGTATGAGTTCATTTCTTCTCCCCCAGCAGCTATGGATTGAATAACAAGACATATTGGGTCTTATAGCCTTGGTTGGCAACCAGTCTACCGCAGAAATAAACGGTAGCCTGCTACAGGAAACTCTTCTACCTAATCAGTCATGTAATGTGTATGACACTTAACTGAGGGAAATTTCTGGATGAACGTTCTTAAATTGACCCTCAGCTATCATTATTTTACTTTTTTCTCTGTTAGTAAGGTAGTTAGCACGTTTGTTACGCCCTGTCATTACTTCAGTTAAATAATGGCCGGTTCCGTTTTGTTGGTTGTGAGAAAAACAGAAGAAAAATATATTTCATATATGCCGTCGGCTTTAATGAGAAAAAAAGAATCAATGAGAAAAAGAAAGAAAGAAAGAAAGAAAGAAAGAAAGAAAAGGAAGATAAAGGAAGCGATAACACTATCATTTGATTAAAGTCTGTTTCAGTGAAATGGAAATAAGAAAGAAAAAAGGGATGGAAATAGAAAAGGCATCAGAGTAAAAGGAAAAGAAAAAAGACATTTTTCTCAACGGTAAAATGAACATAAATTATCTTCGTCTTTTATAATACTTTTTTCTATTTATTTAATGTATTTTCTTAAATATTATTCAAATTTCATTAATAATTATCCTCCATTAATGAAATATAAGGAGAGAATTGACAACGATCACGATCGCGAATCCCTTGACCCATTAGGATTGTAGGGGTGTCACATATACTGCAGCCGCAGTAGAAGTGTTTATTCTTCGGCAAGACAGCCTGGTGAAGCCCAACCCTCTCCAGACTGGTTTTGAATTCAGAGTTAAACGCTATAGAACCCAGCCTGTCCTGTTATTTACCCGTAAAGGGTTCATACCTTTCCCAAGGTTATTAGCACGTAAGTGAATCTAATGGATTCGAATGGAATTCGAACTCGGCTCTCCGATTCCTCAATGCGAGCCTCTTATACAACAATAGGATATAAAATGATAAAACTTGTTTTTTCCTATATTTTGGTTAAGTTGTTAAACAAAAATATTTAGCGATACATTAGGGGAATTTCCAAAGGTTTTTAATAGTCTTGGAAATTGCAGGGAACGTATTCAATAAATTAAGAATTGTGACTCATCAGAAAAATTAAAAACTTTAAAATCGTGAAATGTTCACGTATGCTGCTCGTAATATGAAAGCGAGATGTCATTGAAGATGTTAGCGAAGTTATTACAACATGATTTAGGAAGTGAACAAATTTCGTTTCAAAATATGCGTTGACGATTGAATGCCAAATGTTATTCAACATTGATTGCTGAATGATATTCACCAATCAATAGTCAGCTTTTAACAAGGTTTTATGACGCGAAACCAATGTGCCGAGAGTTGTACTCCATTGCAATATCTATTTTCCTTTTTATTTATTTATATATTATTTTTTATACTTCAAGACAATCATTAAGAAAAACCTAAAACACGTTTTTAGGGATTAATGGAAAATTCAATGTTACTTTGCCAATTAACCTCAGCATTTAGCTATTATGATCCTTAATGCGTTTAAAAGTCTTCAATTTAAATTCCGATTTTAAATTTTGATAGCGTGGAGTTCTGCGTGAAACTGCCGAGTGCGTACAGATTGAATTCCCAGCTTAGCCCTTAGCTTTTTAGGATTTCTCTGATGGTAAATGTGGCTGGAACAACCAGATCAATAGCCCAATCAATAGTAACGAATGCATCATTAATGTCCTCGCTTTTTTTTTTTTTTCGTTGCTCAAGTCTCCACCTGACAATTCTTTTGTCACTCTCACGTCGTATGTGTGGGAAGAGGTGTGCAGACGTGAAAGTATGCATATAAAAACCGTATTCGTTTTTACATTCTCCGAGTCTTAACAGATATATATATAAAGATGGATATATGCGTGTGACCTTACATGCGTGTGTATTTTTTTTTTTTTTTCATTTTTTAAAGCATTTCACCCCAAGCAAAATGGGAGGCCACTAGCACGTAAGGGGGTTACAGAGAGTGGGAGCAAGACTAAAGAGGCGGGATAGAGGATAGAATGAAGAGAAGGCATTTGAAGATGTCGATTGACATTGCATTTGAATAATTAAAGATTATAGCTATCAGGGAAGCAAGTAAGAGGAAAGGAGTTCCACAAACGGGAAACGAAACATGAAGCTACTGGAGTAGAAGAGACGGCTACGTTTAACCGTTTTGATACTAAAAGGGTGGGACTGAGATGACAAACTAGTAGCACGCTTAAATTCATGCAATTTGGGAACCATCGAAAATAGCTCATCGGAGCAGTTTCCGTGAAAGTATTTGTAGAAAAGATAGAGGGAAGCAACGGCATGTCTTTGAGCATGTAGAGATGCCAGATCAGGACGTGCGTGCATTTATAGTACTTGTAATATATATATATATATATATATATATATATATATATATATATATATATATATATATATATATATATATTCTCTTTTTACATGTATTCTTTTTGCACATTTTTGAAATAATACGGCCCAACAAAAAGAACCCATTATTTTTTTTTCTTTGACACGATTTAAACGACTCTACTTGTGTGACCGCCGAATTTATTAATTAACATAAATCAATTATAATTTACCAAATGCCGTAACTCTACGTAACGTGATTAAGTAACAATTTAGCGTAAAAGTAAAATAGAATCCATTTTTCCGTACTCCCCGATGTGGTCGGGACCTATGCACTGTGCATAATTCTGGCTGCGTGTAACCGCCCCAGAGGGCAATACGCAGCGACAGTCGTTACAATCTAGAAGGCCTCCAAATAGCCTATAAACTTGAAAATCATTTTATTACAAATGATAACACTGTTGAACGACCTGTGCAATTCCAACGTGATTTGAAAAGGATTATGACACATTCTAAAGAATCATATAAAGACATAACAAAAACAAAATCAAAGCGCTTGATAACCGAATTCATATTCAAAACCATTGAAACAAAAGAAACACAAAAGGTTAATCTTATTCAAGATACACATGAAGATATATCGCCATTAAATATTTCCTGTGACGAGAGTGATTTTGCCTTCACCGATGATGAAAACAATATCCAATACCGGACATAAAGTTTTTTTTTTCCCGTTGAGCTGATATATTTTTAGGGGGCATGTTGGGTAAATGGATAGAGGCTTATGCTTGAGGAATCGGAGAGAGAGTTCGAATTTCAGTCGAGCTTATTGCATTCATTTACATTTTAATACCCTTGAGAAGGTTAAGAATCCATCCATCGCCATCTATAAATAAATAGCAGGACAAACTGGGCCCTATAGCCTTGACTGGCAATCAACTTAAGAGAAGGAAAACTCTGAATTCAAACTGCTGCTTTGCAGGTTCTGGCTCTTTAACTTCTGAGAGGAGGGACGGGTAACCTCAACACCCCTGGTGAAATAGGTGCCCGAAAGCCATTGCACTTTGTCTTGAATGTCACCATGGACCACAATTATGAGATGAAGGGGAGTGATGAACACTGCAGCGCAAAATGCGCTAACTGAATAAAATGTAGGAAAAGATTCGCTAAAAAATGAACAAAAACGATGAAAAAATATTGTCAAAATCTTTATGTTATAATTAAGAGGAAAGTACTTTCGATTATTAAATTGTAAATGAATAAAATGAAACGAATCATATTTTCAGCACCAGGTCAAATGTTTACAATTTTCATTATTTGTCTGTGTTTTAACACGAAAAGTGCGACACAGAAATCAGAATGTGCATTGTGACACATTCCAAAAGCTAAGCAAAGTATTAAGAAACAGGAAATGTTCGTTATAAACAAAGAAAAGAGTACTGAATAGTTATGTAATATCAGTCCTCCTATTTAGCAGTGAATGCTGGACAATCTCTGTTGTGGTCTTGTTAGTTCCAGAAATAATCATACAAAGAGAGGAACTGAGATAAACAAATATATTAACAGAAACAGTAATACAAACATATACAAACGAGAGTGTTACAGCAAGAATGTTCGGTCCAACTGTCAGAGCTGACTGCTGGAAACTTCCCTCAACAAAAGGCAGTACCTGCTCCTATGTATAGCTGTGAGAGTCCATGCGTAAATTACCATAACAATCTCCTTACAGACAAAAGAGACTTGAAGGAACAAAAATGTATCTCTACAGAAGGATGCTGAGGAACCATAAACCGAGCAGTGGCGAAATTTGACGGAAAATGGAAACAAAAAGAGCACTTAAAATCAGAAAGAGACAGTTAAAATTTCAAGGGCGCATAATGTGGAAAGAGGGCTTGCAAAATTTGATACTCACAGGACAGATTGAAGGCAAGAGGGATAGAGGATAAGTAAATGGATGGCAGAACAGTTTTTTAGGAGCGATAATAAAAATACAAACGTTATTTCCCGAATAGTTATATTTACGTGTAAATTTACATGCTTAATTCGAAAATAAATAATTTTTTTTTATAAAATCTACTTTTTTTTGAGTTATCGACAATAAAATTTCGCAGTGGAACAGACATTCATTTGTCTCAATTATTGCGCATGTACTGATGCATGTACTGATGCAAACAACGCCAATGATGGTTGCCGTGCCATAGCCAACAATCACACGAATGAGTCCGAACTTTTATTGTTGATAACTCCGAAACGGTAGATTTTATAAAAAAAAATCTTTGTTATTTTCGAATTAAGCATGTAAATTTAGAATAAAAAATAATTGTTCGGGAAACTTATTTAGCGCGGGGGTTAAAAAATAAATTATCCGAAATTCCTTATGGAATCATTTGCATAAATTAGTATAATTTTTTGAGGTTCTTTTCGCGCCATTATCTAATTGCTACAAAGGGCAGGAAATTATGGAGACTCGTGATCGCCAACGTCATGAAGCGATACGGCACATAGAAGAAGAATATATGTATACATGTGTTTGCATTTGTTTTAAATGGTGTGTCAACATGTGTACGTAATGTGATGCATTTATTATTTAAGGACAGTGGTGAGAAGGTTTCATTTTTCAGCGTAAAATCTGGAAGGATTATTTAAAATCTGATGACACGTGTCATTTTAAAAGGTTTTAAGTTGAGCTACTTAAGAGTTTTATTGAAACCAACGAATCCTATTTTCAGCCGACATCTTTTTTTCTTCTTTCTTTTCCTTGCTCTATTTAATTTCTTTTCTACTCCCCTTCTTACGTTTATTTTAAGATTTGCTTTATTTTAAGATTTGTTTTATTTTAAGATTTCTCTCTGCTTCCAATTTACTTATCGCTTTTATCGTTCTCTCTCATTTTCAGTTGTTCATGCCTCTTTCTTTGTAATTCCTTTCTTTTTCCTCACTTTCTTTCGCTATGTCTCTTTCCTTTCTTTCTTTCTTTCTTCCAAGCAAGTTTCTTTCACTATGTCTCCTTTCTTTCTTTCTTTCTTTCCAGTTTTTTCGCTATATCTTTTTTACTTTCTTTCTTTCTGTTAAGGGGATCCCCCGCTTTTTACACAAATGGACTCACCCAGTATATGCATATACTACAGCTACGTGAAGACTCGAGAGACGAGAGCAACAAAAGGTGACGTTAGCAGACAGACAGGCAGATAGATAGAACGAACATAGCGAGCAAGAGTCACAGTGAGCGAGCACGTAGACTCAGTAAGAAGTCATACAGCGATACTTCAATACCAAAGACTGTATAGATATATATATTGCTACTAACCCGTATTCCTGGAACTACTAACCTGCTTTACCAGTTTGTATTATTACGCTAATACATTATTTTCCTATTTCATTCTTGGCGTTTGTTATTTATTGGTACCGGATTTCATCCCAGAATCCACAACACTTTCTCTCTTTCATTCCAGTTCCTTTCGCTACGTCTCTTTTCATTTTTTTTCTTTCTGTGATCACCATGACGCAATTTACTTCGCCAGAAATTTAAAAATGTTATATTGCACTGCTTGGAATTTACACCGGAAGCTGCAATACAAACAGTTCAGAGTGTTTGGGTGTCAATCTGAGGAGGGTGCAGAGGATGTAGAAAGAGTTGGATGAATATATCCTGTCTACATCATGGTGTTTGGAGTGATCACTAGTGATGGTTACGTTATGATCCCGTTCATCTTCCCATAGGGGCTCAAACTCAACATGGAGGCCTAAATCAAGGAGCTTATAGAAGTAGTGCTGCCCTGTATCAAGAGGGTGGCTGCTGGAAGAGCATATATCTAGCAACAGGACTCTGCACTATGCCACACAAGCAGTAGTACCCAGTTATGGCTGTCAGACACTTTCAGCGACCACCCAACCCCTTACATCTGGTCACCCCACTCTCCAGACTGCAACCCCTCTATTATGCGTGGAGCGCAGTTGAGCGAGAGACCAACAAAACTTGTAACACCAAAGATGAACTGCATTATGGCAGCAATCACCAACTTAAACAAGGAGACCGTCTAGAAGATTTGCAGGAATTTTCGAAGTCGTCTGGGGGCCGTGGTTGAAGCTAATGCTGGATTTATTGAATAAATTTACCCTTTAGCATTTCAAGATATTTTTGTGCAATTAAGTAAATATATCTTTTAAAATGAGATGTCAGTATAATATTGTTATGGTGAAACATACATATTCTATAGTTAATAGACTCTCCCATCTAATATACGTAAGAGTAGGAAGAGAAACGGCGGTCAGTCAATGTCGGACGACCGGCTGAACGGTTGAACTCTCTACCTTCGGGCGAGGAGGAGCCTGAACGAAGCTCTGCCGAAGGGCGGAGTCTCGTTCGGAGATGTAAACCGACCCTGAACCCGTTTATACAGGTTCAAAGGGTATATTTTTTGGCCGAGCCCACGGGCTCGGAGATCCCACGGGCTCGGAGATCCCACGTTAAACCGGCCTCGTGCCACATGATACCCCTGTGAAGGGGTGACTAAGTACTTGTCGATGTCGGACGACAGTCGAACTCTCTGCCGAAGGGCAGAGTTTCGTCCGAGGATGTAGACAAACCCGATCCCGTTTATGCGGGGTCTACGGGGATTTTTTGGCCGAGCCTACGAGCTCGGGATCCCCACATTAAATTCGGCCTTGTGCCACATGTGACTGTGTGGGGCAGTTACTATATAGCGTCGATGTCGGACGACAGTTAGTCGAATACGAAAGTATTAGCGACCACAACAAGTTTACTCTACGTAATACCTATTATATCAAGTTTCTAACGTTTTGTACGTCAAACCTATTTTAGGACTGATTTAGTAGAAATACAAGCCTCCACTGCGAAATCACTCCACAGCAAATATTCATTTTTGGATAATTAGACGACAATTTATCCATCACATCCTGTATATCAACATTATATTTAGCGTGAAATCATGTCGGTACTTTTTTAATCAATTCACCCCAAGCAATACCACTAATAATACCACTAATACATAAGGGGCTACTGCGATTGAAAGAGAATTATTTAGAAGAAACCTGAAACTCAGTCTAAAAAGGAAACATGGGATATACCTCTGCTTCTGGCAGAGCAAACCTCTAAAATTTGTAGCATTTTTAATTTAAATTTAAAGATAATATTTAGACATTTATACTGTGGTTGTATAATTTTATTCAACCTCAGATACGCAATTTTGTTTCACTAACTTTCGCCAAATTGCAGTAGCTTCATGATCCCATCCTCTCAGAACTTGTCATCTTTTTAGCTGCTGAAGTGTGTTTGGCAGACTTTTCGAGAATTGATGTTCTGTCTCTTATGACAATTTTGTCAGGATGCAAGGTGCAAGTCCAGGTGAGTACAATGCGTGCAATAGGACAACCTGGTCAAGCTGTATCAATTTTTACTGGTTCCCAAAAGAGATGTGAGGCCTAGCGTTGTAGACACTCATCTGGCCGACCAAGTTTAGACGCTTTTTATCGATTTATGCTTTTAATCGGCCTAATTCGAAACAGCACCTGGCTGAATTGAAAGTCCAGTTTTGTAGCAGGGGCACACGTTATCCTTCTGATCCCACCAGGTACACAGCATCAAATTCTTTACATGCAGACAGACCTATAGAGTGGTTAAGGGTAGCTGATTTCTTTTTCCCTGTCCCAGGACCTTTTTCGCTCCACATTGTTGTAAACAATATATTATTCATCATCTTTTCAAAAATAGGTCGTTTTTATTGCTTTTGAGCAGAGAATCGTTTATTTTCTAAGCGTAGCTTAGAAGTGACACAAGGCCGAATGTATAGGGCATCTAGTGATCTAGAGAGATAAGCTTGATAACCATTACACCAAGTCGAGGTTTCCATCGCAGATGTTAAGGGTGTCCATTATTTTTTTCTCGTTAAATCTTGAGTCACCCGAATTATATCCTGATTCACGTTGAGAAATGTTTTGAAATGACTTACGATGTTCTATATCGTGTGACATGGATTATTTTTAACCAGGCTTTCGATTTTGTTATCATCGCCTCTGACG